>JXCR01085425.1:13784-49443 GCA_002079205.1 Phalaenopsis hybrid cultivar | reverse complement strand
ACACAAGATTTGAGGATGAGGCTCGATCAAATAAACTAAGGAATATATGACATCAGTTTGGTATGCGAAACCTTTGTATTTGCCGACATGTTCCCCTATTTAATATAAGGAATTAAATAGGGTTTATATTAAGATGGGTTCGGACATGCTTCCTATAAGGGCAAGTCTCTATAGTTAATTACATCTTAAATGACCGAAGTCACCTAAGAAGACTCTCGATAAAAACTAGAAAAAATTATCTTCAAGGAGTTTCAAAGGGTAGGAATTTTCAATGAGATCAGACATAGAGGTGTGAAAGGGGATTGGTTCAAATTTGGAACATTTTGTAAAGTCTAAAGGAGGAAGAACTAGGGGGTGTCATGGATCCAGAGGAGAACCTCAGTGACTTCCCAAGCTATCCTAATGTTTGGCTTCATTTTTGAGGAGAAATATTTAGGTGTTTCATCCTGCCAATTTTTCTAGTTAGGGCTTACATTCATGTGAAACTATCACACAAATAGCCTGGAAGATGTGAGGATTTTAGGTTATGACGGACGACAACCTAGGAATCCTGAGACGAGTTAGGGATTATATTGTATAGCAGGGCTATATGAAGGCCTAAAGATAACTTGAAGATTTACATTGCATAAGAAAGCAACCTCAGGGCTATGCAAAGGCCTAAAGATAAGGTGAGGATTTACGTTGCATAAGCAAGCAACCTCCAATAGGGCTATACAAAGGCCTAAATATAAGGTGAGGATTTACGTTGCATAAGCAAGCAACCTCAAAGTCTATGGCTTTGTTGTTTAAGTCTAAGGAAGGAAGATTGGTTTAGCTGAGGAAGATAGGTTTTCCGGGTTTAAGTCTAAGGAAGGAAGATTAGTTTAGCTGGGGAAGACAGGTTTTGCTGTTGAAGATGATCGTGTTGCCCACCATGCTAGGTCCAAGCTCCTTACTANTTGGACCCGATCACAGACATTTGGCCAAATAGATAACCCTAGAACAATTTAAATTTCAAAATTTTAAATCAAGCGATGTCAAGCAATGTCAGCTTGCGTAATATGTCTTCAGGTATCGTCTGTTGATCGGCAGCATGGGTCTTTCGCCTCAGAAATCCACTAGCTGGTAGGCTCCTCCCACGAATATCTTTTCAGTGACAAATGGTCCCTCCCAAGTTGGCTTGAATTTTCTACCTATCTTGCGGTGCAAGAATTGGTCTTTTGAGCATGAGGACAAGGTCACCAACTTTGAATGTCCTTGGGCATACCAATTTGTCATGATCTTGTACCATCTTCGCCTGAGAAAGTTCCAAATGTTGTTGTGCTTAATGTCGTTTTCCCTCAAGACTCTCTAATTCTTCAAGTATGAGTTTTGCACTTTCTTTCGTTGTAAGTTGGTTGGTGACAACGACTCTGAGAGACGACGTCTGAACTTCTAATGATAGTACGGCCTCAGACCCGTACATGAGCATGTAAGGTTTGCACTGAGTGGGAGTTTTGAACGTTGTTCGATAAGCCAACAAAGCTTCTAATAACTTGTTGTGCCAATCTCTTTTATTGTCATCCAGAGTTTTCTTTAAAATCTATACCAGTGTCTTGTTGAAGGCTTCAACCAGACCATTTGCTCTGGGATAGTAAATTGTAGAGTGATTCCAATCTATCCCGTGTCGTTTCATGAAATTGTTGACTTTGGTACTTTTAAAGGATGTCCCATTGTTGAAAATTATTCTTCACGGTACTCCGAAATGGTAGATGATTTGGCTTTTGAAGAATTGAAGGACGTGCTATGTCGTAACCTCTTGTAACGATACTGCCTCTGCCCATTTGGAGAAATAATCTGTAGCAACAAGTAAAAATCTGTGTTCTTTGGAGGATGGAGGGCCTATTGGACCTATTATGTTCGTGCCCCAACACTCGAATGGCCACGAANTTGGACCCGATCACAGACATTTGGCCAAATAGATAACCCTAGAACAATTTAAATTTCAAAATTTTAAATCAATCGATGTCTAGCAATGTCAGCTTGCGTAGTATGTCTTCAGGTATCGTCTGTTGATCGGCAGCATGGGTCTTTCTCCTCAGAAATCCACTAGCTGGTAGGCTCCTCCCATGAATATCTTTTCAGCGACAAATGGTCCCTCCCAAGTTGGCTTGAATTTTATACCTATCTTGCGGTGCAAGAATTGGTCTTTTGAGCATGAGGACAAGGTCACCAACTTTGAATGTCCTTGGGCATACCAATTTGTCATGATCTTGTACCATCTTCGCCTGAGAAAGTTCCAAATGTTGTTGTGCTTCATTTCGTTTTCCCTCAAGACTCTCTAATTCTTCAAGTATGAGTTTTGCACTTTCTTTTGTTGTAAGTTGGTTGGTGACAGCGACTCTGAGAGACGACGTCCGAACTTCTAATGGTAGTACGGCCTCAGACCCGTACATGAGCATGTAAGGTTTACACTGAGTGGGAGTTTTGAACGTTGTCCGATAAGCCAACAAAGCTTCTAATAACTTGTTGTGCCAATCTCTTTTATTTTCATCTAGAGTTTTCTTTAAAATCTATACCAGTGTCTTGTTGAAGGCTTCAACCAGGCCATTTGCTCTGGGATAGTAAATTGTAGAGTGATTCCAATCTATCCCGTGTCGTTTCATGAAATTGTTGACTTTGGTACTTTTAAAGGATGTCCCATTGTTGAAAATTATTCTTCACGGTACTCCGAAATGGTAGATGATTTGGCTTTTGAAGAATTGAAGGACGTGCTATGTCCTAACCTCTCGTAACGATACTGCCTCTGCCCATTTGGAGAAATAATCTGTAGAAACAAGTAAAAATCTGTGTTCTTTGGAGGATGGAGGGCCTATTGGACCTATTATGCTCGTTCCCCAACACTCGAATGGCCACGAGGCAACGGTTGGGTGTAGCGGAGGTTGGTGTAAGACCACCCCGTGCACCTGGCACTGGTGACATCTTCTGGTCGTATCCATGCAGTCGGACATCATTGCTAGCCAATAATTTCTGAGTCTTTTGATATTCAAATTCATCTTCAGCCTTGACTGGTGAGCGCAACACAATCCAGCATGTACTTCTTTGACAATATTCTGTGCTTCTATTTTGCTTAAACATCGTAGCCACATTTGGTCAAACGATCTTCTGTAGAGAACGTCACACACTAGAGCATAAGAGATAGCCATTTTTATAATGTGTTGTGCTTCAAACTTGTCTTCTGGCAGCTTTTCAGTATGCAAATATTCTATTAATGGTTTTTTAGACGCTATTTTTGGTTGGAAGTGTTTCCCGTAAGAAGTTGTCGGTCACCGGAATCGAAATCCCGTCGCCCGCTTCGGAAGGACCNTCACACACTAGAGCATAAGAGATAGCCATTTTTATAATGTGTTGTGCTTCAAACTTGTCTTCTGGCAGCTTTCCAGTATGCAAATATTCTATTAATGGCTTTTTAGACGCTATTTTTGGTTGGAAGAGTTTCCCGTAAGAAGTTGTCGGTCATCGGAATCGAAATCTCGTCGCCCGCTTCGGAAGGACCTTTTAATTTACATATATATATTTAATTTTAGAAAAAAATATGAAATCAAACTGACCCCATATTTTTCATAGGTTAAATGAAAGAGTGTTTTATNGACCTTTTAATTTACATATATATTTAGTTTTAGAAAAAATATGAAATCAAATTGACCCCATATTTTTCATAGGTTAAATGAAAGAGTGTTGTACCTTAAATCTTGTATCTATCTCGAAGGATAAACACAAGATTTGAGGATGAGGCTCGATCAAATAAACTAAGGAATATATGACATCAGTTTGGTATGCGAAACCTTTGTATTTGCCGACATGTTCCCCTATTTAATATAAGGAATTAAATAGGGTTTATATTAAGATGGGTTCGGACATGCTTCCTATAAGGGCAAGTCTCTATAGTTAATTACATCTTAAATGACCGAAGTCACCTAAGAAGACTCTCGATAAAAACTAGAAAAAATTATCTTCAAGGAGTTACAAAGGGGTAGGAATTTTCAACGAGATCGGACATAGAGGTGGTTCAAATTTGGAACATTTTGTAAAGTCCAAAGGAGGAAGAACTAGGGGGGTCATGGATCCAGAGGAGAACCTCGGTGACTTCCCAAGCTATCCTAATGTTTGGCTTCATTTTTCAGGAGAAATATTTAGGTGTTTCATCCTGCAAATTTTTCTAGTTAGGGCTTAGATTCGTGTGAAACTATCACACAAATAGACTGGAAGATGTGAGGATTTTAGGTTGTGACGGACGACAACCTAGGAATCCTTAGACGAGTTAGGGATTATATTGTATAGCAGGGCTATATGAAGGCCTAAAGATAACTTGAGGATTTACATTGCATAAGAAAGCAACCTCAAAGTCCTATGGCTTTGTTATTTAAGTATAAGGAAGGAAGATTAGTTTAGCTGGGGAAGACATGTTTTGCTGTTGAAGATGGTCGTGCTGCCCACCATGCTAGGTCCAAGCTCCTTACTACGACGAGTTTAAGTTTTCTATTGTGTCAAGTTATAATGTCAAATCAGGTGGCCCTATTGTTGAAGTTCTTTAAATTTTTTTAGGGCATGTTAAAGTTGATTAGAGCTATACCGGTCAGGATCCCACGATTTCCTCATTCTGACACCACTATTTTCTATTAGATTCACTTAGTCCAAATGAAATTACTAAACTCAACTTAATGAGTCACATAATTTCATTTAGACCGTGGGAACCCTTGTTAGCAACCGTAGGTTACCTCCTCTGAGGGACTCCCGATCATCCGATAAAGATGTCTTAATCTAGTTGAAGTTGTGGTTTTGTGTGATGTTTGTGTTTAAATTTTGAGTTGTTTTATATTTTGAATGTTTTGGCGGTGAATTTTATCTTGGTTGATTTTGGTTTTGGTTTTGGTTTTCCATGCAAATTTGTGTAAGCACAATATTATAGCAAAAAAAGTACAAGAAAGATAACCCTAATAACTGTAAAAGCGTACATGGCGAGTCTTCTTGTTCCACCACCTGAAACTTAAAATGCATGCAAGGGCATTTTATATAGAGGCCAAAAAGTAAGGTTTTGGTAGTTTTCTTAACCCTATATCACATCTTGGTGGGTCATTCGGAGTTTAATTAAGGATGATTTTGCCAAGCAAAACATATTAAGTTTAGTAGATTTCTGAGGTATCAAATAGATATAGAGAAAGAAGCAGGTTTGTGCTACTCTCTCGCTGCCTGGTGGAAGATCCCGAGTCANTTAAGAAAATGAGGTTGGTTTCTACCAATTAACCCCTAATGTTTCAAACATCAAATAAATTGATTAAGATCATAGGTTAAGAAATTCCCTCCTTAAATTAAGCCTAAATGTTAATTAAGGCTAATTTTCTAAAATTACACATTTTTCCTNTTAAGAAAGTGAGGTTGGTTTCTACCAATTAACCCCTAATGTTTCAAACATCAAATAAATTGATTAAGATCAGAGGTTAAGAAATTCCCTCCTTAAAATAAGCCTAAATGTTAATTAAGGCTAATTCTCTAAAATTACACATTTTTCCCTAAGGCTCTAACACTTCATAATTTTTCAAATTCAATTCAAATGACTTTGAAATTTTTAGCCTCCCTCATTTATGGGTCAATTAAGACATCAAAGGAGAAAATGTGATTTTTTAAAATTTAATTTATTTATATAATTATTTTCATGCTCCAAGGTGACTCCTAATCCCTTGAAATGTTTACTAGAGGTAGACCTAGACCAGAGAAGCCTTTGGACCAAATTTCATGATTTTTTGAATTCTATTTGAATTTTAAGAATTATTTTAAGTTCTGGGGTATATATTAAATATTAAATATTTTAAATGGGNTTCATGCTCCAAGGTGACTCCTAATCCCTTGAAATGTTTACTAGAGGTAGACCTAGACCAGAGAAGCCTTTGAACCAAATTTCATGATTTTTTGAATTCTATTTGAATTTTAAGAATTATTTTAAGTTCTGGGGTATATATTAAATATTAAATATTTTAAATGGGGGAAATTAAGTTTTGTATTTTTTAAAAGTCTCCCTAAGGTCAGAGAACTCAGAGAAGAGGAATTTATATTTTTTTGAATTTTATTTGATTTATTGGAATTATTTTAGTGGAAACCCATTTTTAGCCTTTAAAAATCATTTTTAAGCTTTAAAATTCAATATCTTTATTTAGAAAACTAGGAAAATATTCTAATTGTTCCTAAGTGATTAGGAAGCAATTTAGAATATTTTCACGAGTTTTATTATTTTTGTGATTTTTAGGGATTTTTAATTATTTAAATATTAAAAATAGACTAAAAATCAAGTTTTTATTTTAAAAATCATTTTATTTTTAGAAAATACCCCTGATCACAGAGAACTCAAAAAATATTTTTTTATAAATCTTTTTAGTTATATTTTGCTTTTTAAAAATCATTTAAATGCCAAAAACGATGTTTATCTTCAAAAATCAACTTAAGTTATCAAATGAACTCAAAATATTTTGAAATTTTTGTGGTGAGTACTCTGGATCATAAATAACAGTGAGGATAAAAAATCAAGTCATTTAAATGTTTATATCTTTCAAAATTAATTTCCTAATGATTTAGAGTTTATGAAAATTGAGTACATTTTAAATGACTTGACCCATGAAATTATTTCCAAAAGCTCCTCTTGTCATGATGGACCTTCCAAATTTTCTTGGAATTTTCTAATCAACATGGTAATTTTCATGATTATTTTAAGTAAATAACGCAGATAAGCTTAAAAAAAAAATGTGATCCTCTGTCTAGGGACCTCCTCTAACTTTGGAAAAATCAGAGAATGTTCTCTATGACAGAGGCTACAATATGACAAAAATTCAAGCTATGATGATAAGTCTACATGCATGGAGAATCAAAAGATTAAAATCAGTATTTAATTAATTAAAAATAAAATATGCATCACATGGACTTAAAATTATTTCCACATTATTTTCCTTTGTTCACTGAGCAAGTGGGTATTTTTATTTTATTTTTATGATTTTTCTACACCAAGATATGTATTTTTTAAGTTGAGGGAGTTTAAATAAATAGAAAAAGCCCTATTTTTCTACTTATCCACGCGGCGCCACGTCAACCTACGGCGGCTCCGAAGCTCCATGCGCCGAGCTCCCATTTGATGTCGCTGTCTATGCCAGTAGCCACGTGTCCCGCTGTTCGTGTAAAGAAGCACTGTCCGAATTCATATTGGCCGTCCATTCAATACACGCTTGATCAAACGACTCCCCGTCATCATCCCCTATAGAATGATCCCGTTACCGTCCTCACTAAAACCCTAAGATCTCAGCCTAGACTCAATCAAATCGCTTTGGCTTTGATCCTGNCTATGCCAGTAGCCACGTGTCCCGCTGTTCGTGTAAAGAAGCACTGTCCGAATTCATATTGGCCGTCCATTCGATACACGCTTGATCAAACGACTCCCCGTCATCATCCCCTATAGAATGATCCCGTTACCGTCCACACTAAAACCCTAAGATCTCAGCCTAGACTCAATCAAATCGCTTTGGCTTTGATCCTATGGACTCATCTAAGTGAGACAAACACATCTATACGGTAATCATGCAATTAAATTAAGCCTAAGCAAATGGAGAATCAAAATAGGCTCTAGAGGGAGCAAAGTTTTATACCTTTGCTCTGAGAAGTGAAGCTTCAATCAGAGGGTCTTGGCAATTTTGTTAGGTTCCAAGGAGGCTAGGGATTAAGCCTCTTGTTGTGGTGTAAGGCTTAGGTATGAATTTGATCACGGCCGAATTTGGGTGTTGGTCTAGAGCTATGGTAGAGGCTCTGTGGAAGGGGGATTTTCTGGGGGCTTTGGTTCCTTTCTTGGTTGTGAAGGGNTATACCTTTGCTCTGAGAAGTGAAGCTTCAATCAGAGGGTCTTGGCAATTTTGTTAGGTTCCAAGGAGGCTAAGGATTAAGCCTCTTGTTGTGGTGTAAGGCTTAGGTATGAATTCGATCACGGCCGGATTTGGGTGGCTGTCTAGAGCTATGGTAGAGGCTCTGTGGAAGGGGGATTTTCTGGGGCCTTTGGCTCCTTTCTTGGTTATGAAGGGGTGAGTAGAGTTAATTTGAGTTTGGTGGAGTGTGGAGGTGTAATGAGCTCTGTCCTGGTTTCCGATAAGAGTTCGAGCTCAAAATTGAGCTCCGACAGTGGAAATTGATGAGAGAAAACAGTTGGAATGCATTGAGGGGATTCTAGGGAAGCTCTGTGCTTAATTTGGAGAGGTCTCTAAGAAATTTTTAGAACTTGGTTTAACGGCCATGGAGGTGGCCTTTTATAAAAATGGGGTTATGGTGGTTGTCATTGCCAATTAGAGAGTGTAATGTGGTGCTTAGGTGGAGGACAGAGGAGTTCTACAATTCAATTTGGCTGAGCTGGCCTCTAGGTTTGACTTGGGTGAAGCTCCATTGGGGTGGCTCTCATTTTGACCATTTTTCGGCCACTAGGCTGGTCGGCCGGCCAGGGGGAGGTGACTAGGTGCTCAAGGCATCCAAAGAAATCTATCACAACAATTTAATGCAAATGTGTTTTTATTTGGCAAGGATATCTTAAGCATGTGGATTTTTGGGAATAAGATCTCTTAATTTTGGGTACTTTTGGTCCATGGCTCATCTAGCTTGTGTAAGATGTGTTTTAGCTCAGCCTTAGGGTCAACTAATGGCTGGGGTGGAGTTAATTTGGTTTTTCATGGTGTTTGGACTGGTCACTAAGTCCAACTAATGGCTGTGGTGGAGTTAATTTGGTGGCTTTAGGGTGGTTAGGTCACATTTAGTGCATGGGTCCAAGTGGGTGCAAATGACCAAAACTTGGGTTTAGTCTTGGCTAGCCATGTCAATTGGCCCAAATAAATGTTTTATTTTGTGTACATGATCATAATGAACAACTTTGGCGGATGGAAGTGGTTTTGAGCTCAATTGGAGGGTCAATTTGAGGGAATTTTGAACTTTAATCATTTTGGTCATGTTGGGTGCTGGCCCAAATAAATGTTTCATTTGGTGTATATGATCATAAGGAACAACTTTGGTGAAGAATAGAAGATAATTGATTGTTGCATTTGGTGTAGATGATCACAAGGAACAACTTTGGTGAAGAATGGAAATGATTTGAGTTCAATTGAAAGGTCAATTTGAAGGAATTTTGAACTTTAATCAATTTGGTCATGTTAGGCGAGCTCAATTGAAGGGTCAATTTGAGGGAATTTTGAATTTTAATCAATTTGGTCATGTTGGGATAAGCTTGGGTCAAGCTTGAGCTAGCTTTGGGCTAATTCCAAATTGATTATTTTAAGNTGGAAGTGGTTTTGAGCTCAATTGAAGGGTCAATTTGAGGGAATTTTGAATTTTAATCAATTTGTTCATGTTGGGATAGGCTTGGGTCAAGCTTGAGCTAGCCTTGGGCTAATTCCAAATTGATTATTTTAAATGGTCAATAGGGACCCCATTAAGAGTTTTCAACATGAATTGGATGCCAATTTGGGGGTTAAGGCAATCAATTGAGTGAAATTTGGGGACTTAGAAAATTTGGGGCTAAATTTGGGAATTTTGGATTTAGGCCAAAATCAAATGGATTTGAGGCTTTGCCAAGGCCAATTTATGGTTGATTTTGATGTTTAGAAATGTTATAAAGATTTTGCAACATTAATTTGGGCCAACTGACTAGTATATGGATTGAATTTGGTGAGATTAGGTAATGTGACCAAAATTGGGGGTTTGACCTATAATAAAATTGGGCTCAAATTATGGGCCAATTAAGCTTGGATTTGATCTAGTTTAGCCATATAAAAAGTGAATTTGAGTTTAGGATTGAAATTGGGGTCAATCAAGATCAAATTGATGGACATTTGAGCTGAATTTGGGGAAATTTGGGCCTTTAAAGGGGAATTTGGGGGCNCCATATAAAAAGTGAATTTGAGTTTAGGATTGAAATTGGGGTCAATCAAGATCAAATTGATGGACATTTGAGTTGCATTTGGGGAAATTTGGGCCTTTAAAGGGCAATTTGGGGGCTTTGATCAAAGATGGTCAAATTAGCCAAATTGGGCCATGTGATAGTTGGGGAAAATGAAATTGGGAATATTTGGGAGGTTTTGAGAATTTTTGGGATTTTTTGGAATTTTTGGAATTTTGGGCAAAAGAGGGGTATTTTGGTAATTTGGCCAATTTGGGGATTTTGGGTAATTTGGGTGTTTTCAAGGTGTTTAAAATGATTTTTGAACAAGTTTGGGTGTTTTGGCTAGATTTGGAGATTTTGGCCAAATTTGGGGTCCCAAGGGTATCTGGGTAGTTTGAGGAATTTGGGGGCAAAATGATAGGTTGGGTATCTTAGTAGAATTGGAGCACCAACCACCATTAATAAGCCATGGACCAATAACAACCCAATTTTGGGTCCTCANCCCAAGGGTATCTGGGTAGTTTGAGGAATTTGGGGGCAAAATGATAGGTTGGGTATCTTAGTAGAATTGGAGAACCAACCACCATTAATAAGCCATGGACCAATAACAACCCAATTTTGGGTCCTCTATGTAGTGCTCTTAGCTAAACCCTAGCCTAGGGCTAATGGGTTTAGGGAACCACCTACAGGAGCCTCGCAAAAGTATCAAGGGACCAAAGCCTAGAAGTTCTCGGTTTAGGGTAATGAGTGATTGTGAGTGCAAACAAGTTCCTTAGCCCTAGAACAACACCTAGGGTCAATCCTAAAGTCCAACAGTCCTAAGAGTCACTCATCGTGAGTTTCCCCCATAGTGACCCTATCTACTAAGTGCTAGAGGTTAGAACAAATATGTAGAACTTTCAAGTTGAGTAGAGAAGAGTTTGAAATTTCTAATGGAGAGGGCTCCTTTTCTAGTCTTCTAAGGATAGTCAATAGGAAAGTCCTATGGCTAGATCTTAGGCTACTAAAGAAGAAAAACTGAACCTCAACCAAAAGTGAGGTCAACAAATGGACCCCCAATAGATGTGGTGTGTTGGGCAAGCACACCGCACGTATTGGCGTTAACCGATGAGATCAACAAAAACCAATACAAACTCCTAAGTCAACAGACCTGGAAATATGTGTAGAGTTGTGTGTGTGTGTTTTTTTTTATTTTCGCCGTGGATACTGGTAGGTGCTTATTTGATCAAGTTAAGAAGTAGGGACTCTCGTTGGGGATTGGAGAGTGGATTTTGAGTTATGAAATTTTAGAGATTTCTAAAGGATAAGAATCAATACGCAAGTGCTGACCCCGAGGTGGGAATTGAAATTTAAGTATCAATTCCGAAAAGAAAGGAAGAGTCAGAATTTAGGTACCGACCTCAAAAGATGAGAATCAAGATTTAGGTACTAATCCAAAAATGAGATTTGAAATTTAGGTATCAATCTCAGGGAGAGAGTCAAAATTGAGGTATCGACCTCGAAAGATGAGAATCAGAATTTAGTACTGATTCAAAAATGTGAGAATTGAAATTTATGTATCAATCTCAGGGAGAGAGTTAAAATTTAGGTATCGACCTCAAAAGATGAGAATCAGAATTTAGGTACTGATTCAAAAATGAGATTTGAAATTTAGGTATCAATCCCAGGGAGAGAGTTGAAATTTAGGTATCTACCTCGAAAGATGAGAATAAGAATTTAGGTTCTGATTCGAAGATGAGATTTAAAATTTAGGTATCAATCTTAAAGAGAGAGTCAAAATTTAGGAATCAACCTCGAAAGATGAGAATCAGAATTTAGGTACTGAATTAAAAATGTGAGAATTGAAATTTAGGTATCAATTCCGAGAAGAGAGTCAAAATTTAGGTATCGACCTCAAAAGATGAGAATCATAATTTACGTACAGATTCAAAAGGAGAATTGAAATTTAGGTATCAATCTCAAGGAGAGAGTCGNCAGACCTGGAAATATGTGTAGAGTTGTGTGTGTGTGTTTTTTTTTATTTTCGCCGTGGATACTGGTAGGTGCATATTTGATCAAGTCAAGAAGTAGGAACTCTCGCTGGGGATTGGAGAGTGGATTTCGAGTTATGAAATTTTAGAGATTTTTAAAGGATAAGAATCAATACGCAAGTGCTGACCCCAAGGTGGGAATTGAAATTTAAGTATCAATTCCGAAAAGAAAGGAAGAGTCATAATTTAGGTACCAACCTCAAAAGATGAGAATCAAGATTTAGGTACTAATCCAAAAATGAGATTTGAAATTTAGGTATCAATCTCAGGGAGAGAGTCAAAATTGAGGTATCGACCTCGAAAGATGAGAATCAGAATTTTGTACTGATTCAAAAATGTGAGAATTGAAATTTAGGTATCAATCTCAAGGAGTGAGTTGAAAATTAGGTATCGACCTCAAAAGATGAGAATCAGAATTTAGGTACTGATTCAAAAATGAGATTTGAAATTTAGGTATCAATCCCAGGGAGAGAGTTGAAATTTAGGTATCTACCTCGAAAGATGAGAATAAGAATTTAGGTACTGATTCGAAGATGAGATTTAAAATTTTGGTATCAATCTTAAAGAGAGAGTCAAAATTTAGGAATCAACCTCGAAAGATGAGAATCAAAATTTAGGTACTGAATCAAAAATGTGAGAATTGAAATTTAGGTATCAATTCCGAGAAGAGAGTCAAAATTTAGGTATCGACCTCAAAAGATGAGAATCAGAATTTAAGTACTGATGCAAAAGGAGAATTGAAATTTAGGTATCAATTCCGAGAAGAGAGTCAAAATTTAGGTATCGACCTCGAAAGATGAGAATCATAATTTAGGTACAGATTCAAAAGGAGAATTGAAATTTAGGTATCAATCTCAAGGAGAGAGTCAAAATTTAGGTATCGACATCGAAAGATGAGAACCAGAATTTAGGTACTGATTCAAATGAAGAATTGAAATTTAGGTATCATTCTCAAGGAGAGAGTCCAAATTTAGGTATCGACCTCAAAAGATGAGAATCAGAATTTAGGTACTGACTCGAAAATGTGAGAATTGAAATTTAGGTATCAATTTTGAGAAGAGATTTGAAATTTAGGTATCGACCTTGAAAGATGAGAATCGGAATTTAGGTACTGATTCAAAAGGAGAATTGAAATTTAGGGATCAATTCCGAGAAGAGAGTCGAAATTTAGGTATCANGGTTCAATTTGGTGAGATTAGGTCATATGGTCAAAATTGGGGTTTTGCCCCAAATCAAAATTAGGCTCAAATTATAGACCAATTGAGCTTGGATTTGGTTTAATTTGGTCATATAAAAAGTGAATTGGAGCTTATAATTGAAATTTGGGTCAATTGAGATCAAATTGATGGACATTTGTGTTGGATTTGAGGAAATTTAGATCTTTAAAGAGTAATTTGGGGATTTTGGTTAAAGATGGTCAAATTGGCCAAATTGGGTCAGGTGGTAGTTGAAAGAAATGAAATTAGTAATATTTTGGATTTATTGGGATTTTCTGGGAATTTTTGGGATTTGGAGCTATGGAGGGGTATTTGGGTAATTTGGGGGTGTTTTAGGGGCAAAAGGCCAAGGTGAGTATTTTGGTAGAGTTGAGGTACCAATCATCACCAATAAGCCGTGGACCAAAGGAAACCCCATTTTGGGTCCTCTATGTAGTGGTTCTAGCCAGACCATAGCCCTAGGGCTAGTAGGTTTAGGGGACCATCTACATGAGTATCCCAAAAGATCAAGGGATCTAGGCTAGAAATTTGAGTTCAGGGTTGTGGGTGATTGTGAGTGCAGATAAGTGTAGCGAGTGCCTTAGCTCCAGACCAACACCCAGGGTCAACCCTAAGGTCCAGCAATCCTAAGGGTGACTCATCTTGAGTTTCCCCAAAAGTGACCCCACCTACTAAATATTTAGAGGTTGAGAGCAATATGTGGAACTTCAAGTTGAGTAAAGAAGAGGGTAGAATTTTTAATGGTGAGAGTTCCATGTCTAGTTTTCTGGGAATAGTCAACAGGAAAAGTCCTATGGCTAGACCCTAGGCTACTAAATGGGACAAACTAAACCTCAACCAAAAATGAGGTCAACACCCGTTGGGCAAGTCAACGTACCAGCCAAATGAAATTTCTGACAAGCTGCTGACAAACTGCTGGAAGAGTAGAGCTTCACTATTTCTCGTGTTGCCATAGCTGGCTCGGAAATATGTTTTATGCTGCCTGGGATTTCTAGTCCCATCAAATATCTTAAATTTTGGGGCCACAAAACCCTTGGGGAAAGACACATCATTGAATTTTTCAAGGTAAGGTCTACCTTTTAGAACCGATGCCCTACCCTTAGATTAGGTTAAGGCGTCCCACACTTGTTCAACGATTTGCTTGAACTCTTTCTCTGGCATAACACCTGATGGAGAATCCTTTCTATGTTGCTCGTCTCTATTTGCTGAAGCAACCTCTCTTTTTTCATATGTGATGTGTATGATTTCCGTTTGATGTCTGGAGAAGCCAATTGTAGCGCTTATGATTGCCCTTGAATAGTTGCCATGACAGTCATGGATGCGATAATTTTTTTTATTCTTCTCTCCAGTCGACTAACTTGCTCATCCTTTAGGAGGACAACTCTATGTAGCTCATCTATGGCGTTCTCTTCGGTGTGAGGTTGAGCCTCGCACGCAGATGTGGCAGATCTTGTTTCAATTATGTGGACATCCATGAAATCTTCCCCCAATTAATCATTTTAATCAAAAATTTCATCATCGCTATCGACGGAAACTCCGTGTTCTCGAGCTAACTGGGAAATCTCGATCCTGAGTTTCTCAACTTTCTCTTCAATTATTGATTCCTTGATCGCTTTAAGATTTGGAGGACCTTGATGGACATCCTATACTTGTTCATCAATCTTGCTGGCTATTGTTGCGACGATATCAGATATCTCAGACTCTGGTTTCATTCCATGTTCATGTCCCGTGGGCTCACCGGACTGTATCGGTGCAGCGGCCTTGGGTACCCATACCTTTTCTTTTTCGATGATGATGTCTCAGGACATAGTGTCTTAGTTGAAACATCAGTATGTCGAGGGAAAGTATGTTCCCGTGGTGTAGACCAGCCATAATGCCAGGTAATCATCTTTTCTTTACCTTTGGGATTGTAGAAATATCTCCATAATGGGTGACGGGTAAGATTTTTAGACCGGGTCTTGACTTAACCGGTCAATGACCTGCGGTCCTCGTGGCAGTATAATCAGTATTAACTACTGCGGTATCAACTCTATTCCCTAATCGAACCAAATGGGGATGCGAGTAAGTGGCACTCCAGTTGTCTTGTGAGACTGTCTAGCGGACATGACACCCTTCAAAATCTCCTTCTTCATGCGAGGGGAAATTGCACCTCCCACTCGTTTAAGTAACTCACTAAATGAACATCCTTCTTTGGTAGCTAGCCTTTTGAAAACTACACTAACTCGGGTGATAGGAATGAACTTCTCTCTCTCCTCACCATGTCCAAGAAGTGGTGGTAATGCGACATTGATTTTACAGATACTCTCACATCCATCGGTATCCATCAAAGAATGGAATCTACTCCCTCGTAGGAGTGGATAAATTTCTGATAATCCTTCTTCATCTTGATGAGGCTCCTCCTCAACGGGTGTCTTTTTAAGAGCCTGGGCTTTGATGGCCCTCTGAACTCTTCTGTTGCGGTTCCTCTTTTGAGTTCGAGTCAACGGTATTGTCCTTGAACTTGGTCTAATTTCAAACACGGGTGGTGGGACAGTTAATCCCTCAGTCGGATCCTTAATAATCATTACTTCTTTCCCTTTAGCAGCAAGTAGGCTAGCAGGTTTGGCGGGTGTCGTGACTGTAGTAGTTTTAGACTTCTTGCAGGCAAGGAAATCTTGAAGGCAGTTCAGACGGAATTTTGCAGACGGTTCCTATATTTCCAATACGACGATCTTCATTACTATAAACGGGGCTTTCCCAAGGATTACCTCGAGATCTTCAAATCTGACTCCAAATTTGATGGTAGGAGCGATGTTATGGGCATCATGGCTCATTGGTAGGTTGCAAGAAAAGGTCAGCATTGGGTAGGCCATTGCGACAGACTTAAAAACAGAAAGTTTCATGGTTAGCTATATTGTCAAAAACCTCGTAATTTTTTAGTGCAAGCACTGAACGTAGAGGTTGATCTGTAGTCTGGGCGGGTCTTAATTTATGGGTACTTTAAAATTTTATTTAAGAAAAAACCAGAGTTGTAAAATTCAACTAATGTAAGAAAATTTCAAAGTGCGCGCAGGACAACACGATTTTATTTAATTTTTAAGATAGGAAATCAAATTTGGAAGGGTGATGTAAATTATTTTAGGACCCAGTGTGAGACCCATTTAGTGGCAGACAAGGCCAAGGTGGATCTAGTCCACCGACACACTTATTGGGGGTCTGACCCCACATGAAAATTTAAAGAGTCCTTAATTGTCCCCTTAACCCCTCTGTTCAAAGATGGTTGAACAGACAGTCCTGAAGTCCAAGGAGTTAGCCCTTAGTGGCCTTCTGAACCCCTCTGTTCAAAGATGGTCGAACAGCTAGTCCTGAAGTCCAAGGAGTTAGCTGTACTTTCTACAGAAATGGGTAAAGTATGCCAATGGAAGAAGGGTAATTTGGTCCAAGAGGGACATGGACATATTACCACTGTGTAAAGATAATATTTCTTGATTTGTATGGAGAGAAAAGCTTGTCCCAAATGGAGTCGCCAGAAGCTGTCAGTGTTATTTTATGTTGGAGGGAGTTGTCCATAAGAAGTTGTCGGTCACCGGAATCGAAATCCCGTCACCTGCTTCGGAAGGAAGTTTTAATTTACATATATATTTAGTTTTAGAAAAATATGAAATCAAACTGACCTCATATTTTTTATAGTTTAAATGAAAGAGCGTTGTACCTCAAATCTTGTATCTATCCAGAAGGATAAACACAAGACTTGAGGATGAGGCTCGATCAAATAAATTAAGGAATATATGACATTCGTTTGGTTTACGAAACTTATATTTGCCGACAAGTTCCTCTATTTAATATAAAGAATTAAATAGGGTTTATATTAAGCTGAGTTCAGACGTGCTTCCTATAAGGGCAAGCCCCTATGGTTAATTACATCTTGAATGACCCAAGTCTCCTAAGAAGAATCTCGATAAAAAATAGGAAATATTATCTTCAAAGAGTTTCAAAGGGTTGGACTTTTCAATGGGATCCGACGTAGAGGTGTGAAAGGGGATTGATTCAAACTTGGAACATTTTGTTGTAGAGTCCAAAGGAGTAAGAACTGGGGGATGTCATGGATTCAAAGGATAACCCTAGTGACTTCCCAAGCTATCTAATGTTTGGCTTCAATTCTGAGAAGAAATTTTTAGGTGCTTCATCCTGCCAATTTTATTAGTTAGGGCTTACATTCGTGTGAAACTATCACACAAATAGCCTGAGATGTGAGGGTTTAGGTCAAGACGGATGACAACCTTGGAATCCTAAGACAAGTTAGGGCTTATAATGTATAGCAGGGCTATACAAAGGCCTAAAGATAAGATGAGGATTTATATTGAATAAGCAAGGTTTTGTTATTTAAGTTTAAGGAAGGAAGATTAGTTTAGTTGGGGAAGATAGGTTTTGCTGTTGAAGATGGTCGTGATACCCTTCATGCTAGCTCCAAGCTCCTTGCGGTGACGAGTTCGTGTTTTCTAGTGTATCAAGTTATGATGTCAAATCTAGTGTCCTTATGGTTGTAGCTCTTTAAATTTTATGGGGGCATGCTAAAGTTGATTGGAACGACACCGGTTAGGATCCTACAGCTCCCTCGTTCCGGTACCACTATTTTCTATTGGATTCACTTAGTCCAATTGAACTTACTAAACTCAAGTTAATGAGTTCCTTAATTTCATTTCGGTCGTGGGAAGCCTTGTTAGCAACCGTAGGTTACCTCCTCCGAGGAATTCCCGATCATCCGATAGAGACGTCTTAATTTAGTTGTAATTGTAGTTTTGTGCGATGTTTGTGATTAATTTTTTAGTTGTTTTATATTTTTGAATTTTTTTGCGGTGAATTTTATCTTGTTGATTTTAATTTTAGTTTTGGTTTTGGTTTTGTGGCTATCCTGATAGTTTTAGTTTTCATATAGGGTGGCGTTGTTGTTTAGCATGCAATTTGCAGGTATAAAAGTACCGTATGAAAGTACAAAAAAGAAAACACTAAAAACTGTAAAAGCGTACCTGGCGAGTCTTCTCGTTCCACCACCTGAAACTTAAAAGGCTTACTAAGGCATTTTATATGAAATATGAAAGTAAAGTTAGGCGACCTACCTAACCCTAGGTCATATCTTGGTGGGTACTTAGGAGTTTAATTAAGGATAATTTTATCAAGCAAAACATATTAAGTTTAGTAGATCTCTGAGGTATCCAACAAATCTAGAGAAAGAAGCAGGTCCATTCTACTCTCTCGCTGCGTGGTGAAAAATCCCAAGTTCTCTTAAACTTATTATGTTGTCTAATAATTCATCCTGTAAATACCCTTAGTGATTAGTGAGCATTGATGTCTAAATTATCCCTAAGAGTAAGGTAATTATTATTTGTAATTTAATTTTGTATATTATGTGGGTGAAGACTATTATGGAGGCAAGTTCGTGTTAGTGGAACACTTAGCCAAATTTTGGTCCTAATTGGGCTTGTAGTGTTTGAAAGATATTCTATATTTCAATGACATTTATATTTCTAATCCTCATTTAAATGAAACTTGATTTAGCCCAAGTCACTACTAAGCCCTTAAGACCTAGGTGAGTGTCTTAATTAGTTCTGAAAAGGTTAAGCTTTAGGTGGTCATGATTTGAATTTCATTGGAAAATCAAATAGGGGTATTAAATTGATTAATTATTGATTTCAAAAGTCATACCCTTAAGTCTTGGGTTCATTTTATTTTAATAAACTTCAAAATTTTAATAATTTAAAATTTTATTAACTTATCTTTTCAATTAAAAAAGTGAGGTTGGTTTCTATCAATTAACTCCTTGTATTTTAAACATCCAAATTAAGATTAGAGGTTGCCCATTTCCCTCTTTGAATTAAGCCTAAATGTTAATTAGGGCTAAATTTCCAAAATTACAAATTTGCCCCTAAGGCTCTAATACTTGATAATTTGTCAAATTTAATTCAAATGACTTTTAAACCTTTATCGTACCTCATTCATGGGTCAATTAAGATATCAGAGGAGAAAATGTGATTTTTGAAAATTTAATTTAATTTATATAATTATTTTCATGGAAAAATATGATTTTTTAAAGAAAATTTCTAACTTGACCAAAATAAATCCTAATCCCTTAAAATTTTTACTAGAGGTAGACGTTAACCAGAGAAGCCTTTGAACCAAATTTCATGATTTTTTAAATTTTATTTAAATTTTAAGAATTATTTTAAGTTATGGGGTATTTATTAAATATAAAATATTTTAAAAAAGGAAGTTAAGTTTTGTACTTTTGAAAAACCTTCCTGAGGTCAAAGAACCTAGAGGAGAAAACTTTATATTTTCTGAGTTTTATTTGATTTATTGGAATTATTTTTAGTGAATATCCATTTTATCCTTTAAAAATTATTTTTAAGCTTTAAAATTCAGTATCATTATTTACAAAATTAGGAATCCTAACTATTTGTAAGTGCTTAGGAAGCAATTCAGAACATTTCCATGAATTTTATTATCATTTTTTTTATTTTTATGGATTTTTAATTATTTAAATATTTAAAAATAGGCTAAAAATCAAGTTTTTATATTAAATACCATTTTATTTTTAAAAAATACCCCTAATCACAGAGAACTCAAAAAATAAGTTTTTATAAATTTTTGAGTGCCAAAAACTTTATTTATCTTTAAAAATCAACTTAAGTCACCAATTGAACTCAAAATGCTTTGGAATTTTTATGGTGAGTTCTATGGATCCTAAATAATAGTGGAGATAAAAAATCAAGTCATTTTGTTTTTGGTATTTTTCAAAATTAATTATCTTAGTGATTTAGGAAGATTAGGTGTATTTTGAATGACTTGACTCATGAGAAATTTTCTTGAAGGCTCTCTGGTCATCATAAACCTTTCAAAATTTTCTTAGATTTTTCTAAGCAACATGCTAATTTCCATGATTATTTGATGCAAATAATGCACATAAACTTGAAAAATATGATTCTCTGTCTAGGGAGCTCCTCTGAATTTGGAAAAATCAAGGAATGATCCCTAAGACAGAGGAGACAACCTGCTAAAATTTCAAGCCATTGTGATATTACTATATGCATGAAGAATCAAAATATCCAAGTCAATGTTTAATTATATAAAAATAAAATATGCATCAAATGGACTCTAATACATTTCCACATTGTTCTCCTCTGCTCACTAAGTAAGAGAGTATTTTTATTTTATTTTTAGGATTTTTCTACACCTAGATATGAATTTTTAAAGCTAGGGATCATTTTCTTCTTTTTTAAATTCCTTATTTATCTATTTAAACGTGCGACACTGACTGTATCTTAGGTAGCTCCGAAAGCACGCGTGGCGTGCTATAGTTGGACACCGCCATCCACATAGCCGCTGACTAAGCCTGCAGTTCATGTAAGGAAGCGCTGTCCTGCTCGATCTCCTCTGTCCATCCGATACACGTGTGATCGGACGACTCCCCATTATCGTCCTTGATAGAGTGATCCTGTGACCGTCCACACTAAATCCTAAGATCTCAGCCTAGACTCAATCAAATCACTTTGGGTTTGATCCTATGGACTCATGTAAGTGAGACAAACATACGATAGGGTAATCATGCAATTAAATTAAGCTTAATTAAATGGAGAATCAAAATAGGCTCAGGAGGAGAAGAGGTTCAACAATTTGGTTCTGCGAAGGGAAGCTTTGATTAGAGAGTCTGACATGTTCGTTGGGGTTCAAAGAAGCTAGGGATTAAGCCTCTTGCTATGGTGAAATGTCTAGACCCAAATTCGACCAAGGTCCATTTCAGGTGTTGGTCTAGAGCTATGCTAGGGGCTCTGTGGAAGGGGAATTTGATAGGGATTTGGCTTTTCTCAATGTGGTGAAGGTGTGGGTGAGTTTAATTTGAGTTTGGTGGAGTTTAGAGGTGTGTAGAGCTTTGTCCTGTCTCCGATAAGATTTTGAGCTCAAAAATTGGGCTCCGGCAAGGGGATTTAGGGCAATGTGGTGGTTGGGTTGCACTGAGGAGGTCTCAAAGAGGTGTTGGGATCAAATTGGGGAAGTCTCTTAGAGGAAATTTAAGCTCTCCCTCCATGTCTATAGAGGGGACCATTTTATAAAAATGGCCTTAGGCTTGCTGCCATGGCCAATTGGGGGGTGAAATGTGCTGCCTAGGTGGAGAGCAGAGAGGCTCTAATCTTTAATTTGGATGTGGTGGCCTCTAAATTTGAATTGGGTTTAATCCCATGGGGGTGGCTCTTGATTTGGCCATTTTAGCGGCCACTATGCTGGTTGACCAGCCAGGGGAGGTGGCTAGGAAGGTCAGG
Organism: Phalaenopsis hybrid cultivar; assembly: GCA_002079205.1. Taxonomy (NCBI): domain Eukaryota; kingdom Viridiplantae; phylum Streptophyta; class Magnoliopsida; order Asparagales; family Orchidaceae; genus Phalaenopsis; species Phalaenopsis hybrid cultivar. Next base: position 27,995 of record JXCR01085425.1, on the reverse strand, counting down.
TGAGCCAGGGGAATATGTCACAACAACTTAATGTGTTTAGGCTTTATTTTGGCAAAAATATCTTAAGCTTAAGCAATCATGGCATGGAATCCCTTAATTTAGTGGACCTTTGGTTCATGGCTTAGTTTAGGTGGATTTACGAGGTTTAGGCTGGTCACTGGGGTTCAATTAATGATTGTGGAGTCATTAATTTGGTGAATTTGGGGTAGTTAGGCCATCTTTAGTGCATGGGTTCAATATGGGTTCAAGTGATCAAAGCTTGGGTTCGGGCGAGGCTAGCCATTTCAATTGGCTCAATCGATTGATCAACATTGTGTAGATGATTATTATGAAGATTTTAGGTGATGGGTTGAAGTGATTTTGAGTTCAATTGGTGAGTCAATTTGAAGGATTATTGAAATTTGATCAATTTGGGCATGTTGGGCTAGACATGGCTCTAGGTTGGGCTAGCCTTGGGCTAAGGCCAAATTGAATGATTCAACTGATCAAGAGAGATGTTTGAAAGATTTTTCATGAAGGAATGGAGTGGAAATTTTGGGGATAGGGCCATCAATTTGGTGAGATTTTGAGACATGACCAATTTTAGGCAAAAATTGGGTTTTTTGGACTTAAGTTGAAATTAAATGAAATTGTGGCTTCACTAAGGCCAATTGAAGGTCTAATTTGATGTATGGAAATATTATGAAGGTTTTTCAGTACAAATTGTGGCAAATGGAGTAGGCCATGGGTTCAATTTGGTGAAACCAAGTCATTAGGTCGAAATCAGGGTTTTGATCTAAAACAAAATTAGGTTCAAATGATGGACTAATTGAGCTTGTATTTTGTCTAGATTAGTCACATGAAGAGTGAATTTGAGTTTAAAATTGAAACTGGGGTAAATTGAGACCAATTTGAAAAACATTTGGAGTGATTTGGGGAAAATATGGGCCTTTAAAGGGTAATTTGGGGGTTTGGATCAAAGATGGCTAATTTGGCCAAATTGGGTCTTGTGGTAGTTGAGAAAAATAAAATTGAGAATATTTTGGAGGTTTTGGAAATTTTTAGGATTTTTTAGAATTTTAGGAAATTTTGGGTAAGGAGAGGTATTTTGGTAATTTGGCCAATTTTGGTGATTTTGTGTAGTTTGGGTGTTTTCAAGGTGTTTGAAATGATTTTTGAACCAAGTTGGGTGTTTTGGGTAGATTTGGGAATTTTGGCCAAATTTAGGGTCCCAAGGGTATCTATGTAATTTGGGAGAATTTAGGGGCAAAAGGCTAGGTTTGGTATCTTTGTAGAGTTGGAGTGCCAACCACCAATAATAAGCCATGAACCAATGGAAATCCCATTTTGGGTTCTCTATTTAGTGTTCTTAGCTAAACCCTAGTCTAAGGCTAGTGGGTCTAGGAGACCACCTACATGAGTCTCCCAAAAGTATCAAGGGACCAAAGCTAGAAAGTTTAAGTTTAGGATTGTGAGTGATTATGAGAGCAAGTATGTACCTTAAGCCCTAGACCAACACCCAGGGTCAACCCTAAGGTCCATCAGTCCTAAGGGTGACTCATCTTGAGTTCCACCATAGTGCCCACTAAGTGCTAGAGGTTAGGACCAATATGTGGAACTTCAAGTTGAGTAGAGAAAAGTGTAGAATTTCTAATGGTGAGGGTTTCTTGTCTAGTTTTCTAGGAGTAGTCAATAAAAAAGTTATGTGGCTAGACCTTAGGCTACTAAAGAGGAAAAACTAAACCTCAACCAAAAGTGAGGTCAACATCTTGAAATTTTAAAAGTAACAGTTTGATCGTTGATGCACATAGTTAATTTCCCTTTCTGCACATCTATCATTGCTATTCCCGTGGCTATGAAAGGTCACCCCAAAATGATAGGTATTTATTTATCTTCCTCCATATCCAAAATAATGAAATCAATAAGAAAGATAAATTGATCCACTTTCACTAGAACATCTTCTATAACTCCTTTAGGGTATGTTATCAAACGATCTGCTAACTGTAGAGTTATAGTAGTAGGGGTTATTTCTCCTAATCTCAATCTTTTAAATACTGATAATGACATAAGGTTAATGATTTCACCTAAATCACATAAGGCTTTTCCATAGAATTTGTCTCCTATTGCATATGGAATTGTAAAGCTACCAGGATCTTTAAACTTTTTAGGAAGCTTTTTTTTTAATTTTAAAACTACACTCCTCACTAAGTGTAACAGTCTCATTATCTTCAAACTTCTTTTTCCCGTTGAGAATATCCTTCATAAAAGTTACATAGCTTGGCATTTGTTCTAAGGCTTCAACAATTGGAATATGAATTGTAAGCTTCTTAAAAAAATTCTAGAAATTTTGTGAATTACTTATCCAACTTTTGTTCATGAAGTCTCTGAAGAAATGGAGGTGGTGGTTTTTCCAAAAAAAATTTCAGCAGAGAAATAGGTCTTTCAAAGTCTTTTGGAGCATCCACTTTTGATTCTTCAATTTCTTCTCTCTCTACTTCAGTTTCTTTTTAAACCCTACCTTCCAACTCTCTTCCGCTTCTAAGTTGAATGACTTTTACTTGCTCTTTATTATGGTCTTTTGGATTTGTTTCAGTATTACTATGAAGTATTTCTTAGGATCTATTATTTAATGAATTTACAATTTGTCCAAGTTGATTCTCTATATTTCTAATTGTAGCTCATTGACTTTGTAACTTATTTCTCATTTGTAACACCATTTCTTCTATAGAAAACATCTTCTCCTTAAATTGCAGTTTACTGTTGAAACCTGGAGGATAAGTAGATATATAATTATTATTCCCTATGTTGGTCAGTTTCCCAATGGGTTTACTTGATTTTCCCCCCTTTGCTGATTATTAGCACCCGTAGTATTATTCCAATTGAAGTTAAGATGGTTCTTCCAACCTGGGTTATAATAATTTGAATATGGGTTATTATTCTATTTATTTATGACATTCAAAGTTTCTAATGATGCTTAAGAATCTACCATTTGGCCTAATGAATTCTCTTCAATAATAGAAATTGGTTGAGAAAAATTCATTCCAAATTGGCCTAACTTTCTTGAAATTACAACAACTTGATTTGCTAACATAGTAAATGCATCATATTCATGAAGATTGGCTACTTTTTGAGGATTTACCCTCTCAGAAGGGCATTAAAATTTATTGATAGTCATTTCTTCAATTGAAGCATAAGCATCATCAAATGGTTTTGACAATAATGAACCACCAACAATGACATCAATATTAGATCTAAGAAACCTAGCTAATCCATTATAAAAATTTTGAATTATTAACCAATCTAGTATAACATGGTGTGGAAACTTTCTTAAGAGTTATTTAAATTGTTCCCATGATTTATAAATAGATTCCATTACGAACGAATTAAAAGATGTAATATCATTTCTATNTAATAGTAGAATTCAAGTTGGTTGGTTGAAGTGGAGGAATGCTTAGGGCCTTTTGTGTGAAAGAAAAGTACCACTAAGATNTTAAAAGGTGCGAACGATTTAGATATCTTGGGTCCGTTGTCCAAAGCGATGGTGATATAAATGGGGATGTTAGTACTAGAATTCAAGTTGGTTAANGGAGAAAAAGGATTCATGTAGTTGACCCCACGTAGTGGGATTAAGGCTTTGTTGTTGTTGTTGTTGTTGTTGGTAGTGGATCCACTTGATCATGTCTGAGGATCCCAAACAGATTCCCCTATCTGACATTTGTGAAGTTATAACAATAGCCGCACTGGATGGTGATTCTTCCCTTTCCTCTAATCCATTTCTTTGGCTCGGAATATATCCTTTCCATGAGAAGGCCCGCTCGACCTATCTCTTAAATCAAGGATACAATCCAAAATGCTTCTTTCATGACTTTTGGAGAAAACTCTGGTATACAGCTCCAANAGAATTGAAATTTAGGTATCAATTTTGAGAAGAGATTTGAAATTTAGGTATCGACCTTGAAAGATGAGAATCAGAATTTAGGTACTGATTCAAAAGGAGAATTGAAATTTAGGGATCATTTCCGAGAAGAGAGTCGAAATTTAGGTATCGAACTCAAAAGATGAGAATCATAATTGAGGTACTGATTCAAAAGGAGAATTGAAATTTAGGTATCAATCTCAAAGAGAGAGTCGAAATTTAGGTATCATCCTCGAAAGATGAGAACCAGAATTTAGGTATCATCCTTGAAAGATGAGAACCAGAATTTAGGTATTGATTCAAAAGGAGAATTGAAATTTAGGTATCAATCTCAAGGAGAGAATCAAAATTTAGGTATCGACCTCAAAAGATGAGAACCATAATTTATGTACTGATTCAACAAGAGAATTGAAATTTAGGTATCAATTCCAAGAAGAGAGTCAAAATTTATGTATCGACCTCGAAAGATGAGAATCAGAATTTAGGTACTGACTAAAAAATGTGAGAATTGAAATTTAGGTATCAATTCTGAGAAGAGAGTCAAAATTTAGGTATCGACCTCGAAAGATGAGAATCAGAATTTAGGTACTGACTCGAAAATGAGAATTGAAATTTATAATGAGCTTGTGGTTTTGAATTTGCAGAAGTGTGTCATGTGGAAAGGTTGATTTTGTCGAAGAAGATTTATAGAACTTTGTGTGATTTTTTGCATAATGCAAAATTCCGCAGGGATGTGAAGCGAGTGAATGCAGATAAAGATGTTTGTGTTGCACGCAAAAAGAGTAAGAAACTCTGAAAATAAGAGAATCCACTCAACAGATTTTTATCACATTTAATTTTTCAAAATATGTCATTAATGTTTTAATTTTAATTGGTTGATTTTTAAAAGAAATTTATTTTGTTGTTTATTTATATCATGATTATTATTATTTAAATTTTATTTATTGAAATTCTGTAATTGAAATTCTGAACCAACGTGTGGCTCGTGGCTTTCATTCATCGCACAAATAGAAAAATAACAAAAAGGCACATTCGTGAGAAAAAATTTCATTAATCTGCTTCAATAAAACGATGTCACAGATCGAACTTAGGCTAACGCCTCAAGAGGTACAATATATAGTCCATGTCAAAATACATTCAGAACATCTCATGTTATGAATACATTGTAGGCTGAATATATCAAATACATATCATGTTTCTAAAAAGAAAAGTGAACCCTCTGATCGTCTGTACTAGGTATGACAAGCTCCTGATCAAGCAGACCTTCTAAGTCATGCTCCAGGATAAGAGTTCCCTTTACATGTACTTAGAGGTACAACCCTCTCATAGCTCGTACGACAGTAGCTCTTCCAGTTTTGGATCTGGCTAAAATCCATATGGCATTTTGCTTTCATCCATCCTGCGGAAAGTCACAGACACCCTACGGTGTCGTACCCCTGGAATGTAATGTTTTCAACTTCTGCATCGTTGCCTTTAAGAACAAGTACTGAACTGACTGGTAGAGGAATCTCCACAGCACCTTTAAATTCAGCAGGGTCGACGATATAGATTTCTTTCTCAAATAGAATATTGCTTTTGCTCATAAATGAGACATTGCAGAAGGGCCTCACAATATCATGATGATCAATGTGTGGGGGAATGAAATCACCCTCTTCATAGATATTGATAATGCAACTATTGAGAATGCAGGTAGCAGGTAAAATATTCCCTTTGACCATTCTTTTGATCATCCATTTTATGATTAGCGGTAGTAGTAAGATTTTTATTGATTTAGAAAAAGCTTACGATAAGGTTCCAAGAGATATTCTTTGGAGAGTTCTCGAGAAGAAATGTGTTGATATGACTTATATTCAAGTCATTAAGGATATGTATACTAGAGCTGTTACTTGTGTTCAAACTGAAGGAGGATTGACAAAATATTTTCCTATTTCTGTTGATTTACATCAGGGATCGACTTTAAGCCCATATCTTTTTGCTTTAGTTATGGATGGTCTTACTGGACATCTACAAGAGGATGTACCTTGGTGTATGCTTTTTGCTGATGATATTCTTNCATAATTGAGGTACTGATTCAAAAGGAGAATTGAAATTTAGGGATCAATCTCAAAGAGAGAGTCGAAATTTAGGTATCATCCTCGAAAGATGAGAACCAGAATTTAGGTATCATCCTTGAAAGATGAGAACCAGAATTTAGGTATTGATTCAAAAGGAGAATTGAAATTTAGGTATCAATCTCAAGGAGAGAATCAAAATTTAGGTATCGACCTCAAAAGATGAGAACCATAATTTATGTACTGATTCAACAAGAGAATTGAAATTTAGGTATCAATTCCAAGAAGAGAGTCAAAATTTATGTATCGACCTCGAAAGATGAGAATCAGAATTTAGGTACTGACTAAAAAATGTGAGAATTGAAATTTAGGTATCAATTCTGAGAAGAGAGTCAAAATTTAGGTATCGACCTCGAAAGATGAGAATCAGAATTTAGGTACTGACTCGAAAATGAGAATTGAAATTTATAATGAGCTTGTGGTTTTGAATTTGCAGAAGTGTGTCATGTGGAAAGGTTGATTTTGTCGAAGAAGATTTATAGAACTTTGTGTGATTTTTTGCATAATGCAAAATTCCGCAGGGATGTGAAGCGAGTGAATGCAGATAAAGATGTTTGTGTTGCACGCAANGAATTTAGGTACTGACTAAAAAATGTGAGAATTGAAATTTAGGTATCAATTCTGAGAAGAGAGTCAAAATTTTGGTATCGACCTCGAAAGATGAGAATCAGAATTTAGGTACTGACTCGAAAATGAGAATTGAAAGNAAGAGAGTCAAAATTTAGGTATCGACCTCGAAAGATGAGAATCAGAATTTAGGTACTGACTCGAAAATGAGAATTGAAATTTATAATGAGCTTGTGGTTTTGAATTTGCAGAAGTGTGTCATGTGGAAAGGTTGATTTTGTCGAAGAAGATTTATAGAACTTTGTGTGATTTTTTGCATAATGCAAAATTCCGCAGGGATGTGAAGCGAGTCAATGCAGATAAAGATGTTTGTGTTGCACGCACAAAGAGTAAGAAACTCTGAAAATAAGAGAATCCACTCAACAGATTTTTATCACATTTAAATTTTCAAAATATCTCATTAATGTTTTAATTTTAATTGGTTGATTTTTAAAAGAAATTTATTTTGTTGTTTATTTATATCATGATTATTATTATTTAAATTTTATTTATTGAAATTCTGTAATTGAAATTCTGAACCAACGTGTGGCTCGTGGCTTTCATTCATCGCACAAATAGAAAAATAACAAAAAGGCACATTCGTGAGAAAAAATTTCATTAATCTGCTTCAATAAAACGATGTCACAGATCNAAAAGAAATTTATTTTGTTGTTTATTTATATCATGATTATTATTATTTAAATTTTATTTATTGAAATTCTGTTAATTGAAATTCTGAACCAACGTGTGGTTCGTGGCTTTCATTCATCGCACAAATAGAAAACTAACAAAAATGCACATTCGTGAGAAAAAATTTCATTAATCTGCTTCAATAAAACGATGTCACAGATTGAACTTAGGCTAACGCCTCAAGAGGTACAATATATAGTCCATGTCAAAATACATTCAGAACATCTCATGTTATGAATACATTGTAGGCTGAATATATCAAATACATATCATGTTTCTAAAAAGAAAAGTGAACCCTCTGATNAAATACATTCAGAACATCTCATGCTATGAATACATTGTAGGCTGAATATATCAGATACATATCATGTTTCTAAAAAGAAAAGTGAACCCTCTGATCGTCTGTACTAGGTATGACAAGCTCCTGATCAAGCAGACCTTCTAAGTCATGCTCCAGGATAAGAGTTCCCTTTACATGTACTTAGAGGTACAACCCTCTCATAGCTCGTACGATAGTAGCTCTTCCAGTTTTGGATCTGGCTAAAATCCATATGGCATTTTGCTTTCATCCATCCTGCGGAAAGTCACAGACACCCTACGGTGTCGTACCCCTGGAATGTAATGTTTTCAACTTCTGCATCGTTGCCTTTAAGAACAAGTACTGAACTGACTGGTAGAGGAATCTCCACAACACCTTTAAATTCAGCAGGGTCGACGATATAAATTTCTTTCTCAAATAGAATATTGCTTTTGCTCATAAGTGAGACATTGCAGAAGGGCCTCACAAAATCATGATGATCAATGTGTGGGGGAATGCAATCACCCTCTTCATAGATATTGATAATGCAACTATTGAGAATGCAGGTAGCAGGTAGNGGAGATAAAAAATCAAGTCATTTAAATGTTTATATCTTTCAAAATAAATTTCCTTAATAATTTAGAGTTTATGAAAATTGAGACATTATAAATGAATTAACCCATGAAATTATTTCCAAATGCTCCTCTGATCATGGTGGACCTTCCAAAATTTTCTTGGAATTTTCTAATTAACATGTTAATTTTTATGATTATTTTAAGCAAATAATGCACATAAACTTAAAAAAATGTGATCCTCTGTCTAGGGACCTCCTCCGACTTTGGAAAAATTAGAGAATGTTCTCCTTGACAGAGGTTACAATTTGCCAAAAATTTAAGCTGTGATGATAATTCTACGNATTATTTTAAGCAAATAATGCACATAAACTTAAAAAAATGTGATCCTCTGTCTAGGGACCTCCTCCGACTTTAGAAAAATTAGAGAATGTTCTCCTTGACAGAGGCTACAATTTGCCAAAAATTTAAGCTGTGATGATAATTCTACATGCATGGAGATTCAAATTATTCATATTAGTATTTAATTAACTTAAAATAAAATATGCATCATATGGACTTAAAATTATTTCCACATTATTATCCTTTGTTCACTGAGTAGAAGGGTATTTTTATTTTATTTTTATGATTTAACTACACCAAGATATGTATTTTTGAAGTTCAGGGAGTTTAAATAAATAGAAAAAATCCTATTTTTTTACTTATCCACGCGGCGCCCCGTCAACCTACGGCGGCTCCGAAGCTCCACACAGCGCGCTCCCATTTGTCGCCGTCCACGTCAACAGCAACGCATCCCGCTGTTCGTGTAAAGAAGCACAGTCCGGCNGCGGCGCCCCGTCAACCTACGGCGGCTCCGAAGCTCCACACAGCGCGCTCCCATTTGTCGCCGTCCACGTCAGCAGCCACGCATCCCACTGTTCGTGTAAAGAAGTACAGTCCGGTTTCATCTTGGTCGTCCATTCGATACACGCTTGATCAAACGGCTCCCCGCCATCAGCCCCGATAGAATGATCCCGTGACTGTCCACACTAAACCCTAAGATCTCAGCCTAGACTAAACCAAATCGCTTTGGGTTTGATTTTATGGACTTGTCTAAGTGAGACAAACACATCCATACGGTAATCATGCAATTAAATTAATCCTAATAAAATTGAGAATCAAAATAGGCTCAGAGGTATAGAAGTTTTATACCTTTGCTCTGAGAAGTGAAGCTTCAATCAGAGGGTCTTAGCCCGTTCGTTAGGGTCCAAGGAGGCTAGGGATTAAGCCTCTTGCTATGGTGTAAGGATTAGATATGAATTCGATCACGACCAAATTTGGGTGTTGCTCTAGAGCTATGATAGAGGCTTTGTGGAAGGAGGATTTTATGGGGCTTTCGCTCCTTTCTTGGTTGTGAAGGTGTAGGTAGAGTTAATTTGAGTTTGGTGGAGTGTGGAGGTGTAATGAGCTCTGTCCTGGTTTCCGACAAGAGTTTGAGCTCAAAATTGAACTTTGACAGTGGAAAATGAAGAGATAAAATAGTTGGAATGCACTGAGGGGATCTTAGCGAAGCTCTGTGGTTAATTTGGAGAGGTCTCTCTAATAAATTTTCAGTACTTGGTTTAACGGCCATGGAGGTGGCCTTTTATAAAAATGGGGTTATGATGGCTGTCATGGCCAATTAGAGGGTGTAATGTGGTGCTTAGGTGGAGGGCAGAGGAGTTCTACAATTCAATTTGGCTGAGCTGGCCTCTAGGTTTGATTTCGGTGAAGCTCCATGGGGGTGGCTCTCAGTTTGGCCATTTTTCGGCGCTCAGGGCATCCAGAGGAATCTATCACAACAATCTAATGCTAATGTGTTTTGATTTGGCAAGGATATCTTAAGCATGTGTATTTTTGGGAATAAGATCCCTTAATTTGGGGGACTTTTGGTCCATAGCTCATCTAGCTTGGGTTAGATGTGTTTTGGCTCAGCCTTAGGGGTCAACTAATGGCTTAGGTGGAGTTAATTTGGTTGCTTTAGAGTGGTTAGGTCACATTTAGTACATGGGTCCAAGTGGGTGCAAATGACCAAGACTTGGGTTTGGTCTAGGCTAGCCATGTCAATTGACCCAAATAAATGTTTAATTTGGTGTAGATGATCATAATGAACAACTTTGGTGAAGGATGGAAGTGGTTTTGAACTCAATTGAAGGGCAATTTGAGGGAATTTTGAATTTTAATCAATTTGGTCTTATTGGGCTAGGTTTGGGTCTAGCTTAAGCTAGCCTTGGGATAATTCCAAATTGATTGTTTTAAATGGTCAATAGGGACCCCATGAAGAGTTTTCAACATGAATTGGATGCCAATTTGGGGGTTAAGGAAATCCATTAGGTGAAATTTGGGGATTTTGAATTTAGGCCAAAGTCAAATGGACTGAGGCTTCACCAAGGCCAATTGATGGTTGATTTTGATGTGTAGGAATGTTATAAAGATTTTGCAGCATTAATTGGGGCCAATTGACTAGGCTATGGGTTCAATTTGGTGAGATTAGGTCATGTGACCAAAATTGGGGGTTTGACCTGTACCAAAATTGGGTTCAAATCATGGGCCAATTAACTTGGAATTGATCTAGTTTGGCCATGTCAAAAGTGAATTTGAGTTTAGGATTGAATTTGGGGTCAATCGAGATCAAATTGATGGACAATTGAGTTGAATTTGGGGAAATTTGGGCCTTTAAAGAGAAATTTGGGAGTTTTGATCAAATAAAANAATTGATGGACATTTGAGTTGAATTTGGGGAAATTTGGACCTTTAAAGGGAAATTTGGGAGTTTTGATCAAATAAATACAAATTGGCCAAATTGGGTCATGTGATAGTTGAGGAAAATGAAATTGGGAATATTTGGGAGGTTTTGGGAATTTTTGAGATTTTTTTGNTGGCCAAATTGGGTCATGTGATAGTTGAGGAAAATGAAATTGGGAATATTTGGGAGGTTTTGGGAATTTTTTTTGAATTTTTGGAATTTTGGGCCCAAGAGGGGTAATTTGGTAATTTGGCGAGTTTGGGGATTTTGGGTAATTTGGGTGTTTTTAAGGTGTTTGAAATGATTTTTGAAGAAGTTTGGGTATTTTGGCAAGATTTGGATATTTTGGCCAAATTTGGGGTCCCAAGGGTATTTGAGAAGTTTGGGGAACTTGAGGGCAAAAGGCTAGGTTGGGTATCTTAGTAGAATTGGAGCACCAACCACTATTAACNTGTTTTTAAGGTGTTTGAAATGATTTTTGAAGAAGTTTGGGTATTTTGGCAAGATTTGGATATTTTGGCCAAGTTTGGGGTCCCAAGGGTATTTGAGAAGTTTGGGGAACTTGAGAGCAAAAGGCTAGGTTGGGTATCTTAGTAGAATTGGAGCACCAACCACTATTAATAAGTCATGGACCAATAGGAAACCCATTTTGGGTCCTATATGTAGTGTTCTTAGCCAAACCCTAGCTTAGGGCTAATGGGTTTAGGGAACCAGCTATAGGAGCCTCCCAAAAGTATCAAGGGACCAATGCCTAGAAGTTTTGGGTTTAGGGTAATGAGCGATTGTGAGTGCAAACAAGTGCCTTAGCCCTAGACCAACACCCAGGGACAACCCTAAGGTCCAACAACCCGAAGGGTGACTCATTTTGAGTTTNACGGTAATCATGCAATTAAATTAATCCTAATAAAATTGAGAATCAAAATAGGCTCAGAGGTATAGAAGTTTTATACCTTTGCTCTGAGAAGTGAAGCTTCAATCAGAGGGTCTTATCCCGTTCGTTAGGGTCCAAGGAGGCTAGGGATTAAGCCTCTTACTATGGTGTAAGGATTAGATATGAATTCGATCACGACCAAATTTGGGTGTTGCTCTAGAGCTATGATAGAGGCTTTGTGGAAGGAGGATTTTATGGGGCTTTCGCTCCTTTCTTGGTTGTGAAGGTGTAGGTAGAGTTAATTTGAGTTTGGTGGAGTGTGGAGGTGTAATGAGCTCTGTCCTGGTTTTCGACAAGAGTTTGAGCTCAAAATTGAACTTTGACAGTGGAAAATGAAGAGATAAAACAGTTGGAATGCACTGAGGGGATCTTAGTGAAGCTCTGTGGTTAATTTGGAGAGGTCTCTGTAATAAATTTTCAGCACTTGGTTTAACGGCCATGGAGGTGGCCTTTTATAAAAATGGGGTTATGATGGCTGTCATAGCCAATTAGAGGGTGTAATGTGGTGCTTAAGTGGAGGGCAGAGGAGTTCTACAATTCAATTTGGCTGAGCTGGCCTCTAGGTTTGATTTCGGTGAAGCTCCATGGGGGTGGCTCTCTGAGTTGGCCTCTAGGTTTGATTTCGGTGAAGCTCCATGGGGGTGGCTCTCAGTTTGGCCATTTTTCGGCCACTAGGCCGGCCAGCCGGCCAAGGGGAGGTGGCTAGGTGCTCAGGGCATCCAGAGGAATCTATCACAACAATCTAATGCTAATGTGCTTTGATTTGGCAAGGATATCTTAAGCATGTGTATTTTTGGGAATAAGATCCCTTAATTTGGGGGACTTTTGGTCCATGGCTCATCTAGCTTGGGTTAGATGTGTTCTGGCTCAACCTTAGGGGTCAACTAATGGCTTAGGTGGAGTTAATTTTGTTGCTTTAGAGCGGTTAGGTCACATTTAGTACATGGGTCCAAGTGGGTGCAAATGACCAAGACTTGGGTTTGGTCTAGGCTAGCCATGTCAATTGACCCAAATAAATGTTAATTTGGTGTAGATGATCATAATGAACAACTTTGGTGAAGGATGGAAATGGTTTTGAACTCAATTGAAGGGCAATTTGAGGGAATTTTGAATTTTAATCAATTTGGTGTTATTGGGCTAGGTTTGGGTCTAGCTTGAGCTAGCCTTGGGATAATTCCAAATTGATTGTCTTAAATGGTCATTAGGGACCCCATGAAGAGTTTTCAACATGAATTGGATGCCAATTTGGGGGTTAAGGAAATCCATTAGGTGAAATTTGGCGATTTTGGATTTAGGCCAAAGTCAAATGAATTTGAGGCTTCACCAAGGCCAATTGATGGTTGATTTTGATGCGTAGGAATGTTATAAAGATTTTGCAGCATTAATTGGGGCCAATTGACTAGGCTATGGGTTCAATTTGGTGAGATTAGGTCATGTGACCAAAATTGGGGGTTTGACCTGTACCAAAATTGGGCTCAAATCATGGGCCAATTAACTTGGAATAGATCTAGTTTGGCCATGTCAAAAGTGAATTTCAGTTTAGGATTGAATTTGGGGTCAATCGAGATCAAATTGATGGACATTTGAGTTGAATTTGGGGAAATTTGGACCTTTAAAGGGAAATTTGGGAGTTTTGATCAAATAAATACAAATTGGCCAAATTGGGTCATGTGATAGTTGAGGAAAATGAAATTGGGAATATTTGGGAGGTTTTGGGAATTTTTGAGATTTTTTTGGAATTTTTGGAATTTTGGGCCCAAGAGGGGTAATTTGGTAATTTGGCGAGTTTGGGGATTTTGGGTAATTTGGGTGTTTTTAAGGTGTTTGAAATGATTTTTGAAGAAGTTTGGGTATTTTGGCAAGATTTGGATATTTTGGCCAAATTTGGGGTCCCAAGGGTATTTGAGAAGTTTGGGGAACTTGAGGGCAAAAGGCTAGGTTGGGTATCTTAGTAGAATTGGAGCACCAACCACTATTAACAAGTCATGGACCAATAGGAAACCCATTTTGGGTCCTATATGTAGTGTTCTTAGCCAAACCCTAGCTTAGGGCTAATGGGTTTAGGGAACCAGCTATAGGAGCCTCCCAAAAGTATCAAGGGACCAATGCCTAGAAGTTTTGGGTTTAGGGTAATGAGCGATTGTGAGTGCAAACAAGTGCCTTAGCCCTAGACCAACACCCAGGGACAACCCTAAGGTCCAACAACCCGAAGGGTGACTCATTTTGAGTTTCCCCCATAGTGACCCTATCTACTAAGTGCTAGAGGTTAGGACCAATATGTGGAACTTTCAAGTTGAGTAGAGAAGAGTTTGAAATTTCTAATGGTGAGGGCTCCTTGTCTAGT
>JXCR01085419.1:10676-48329 GCA_002079205.1 Phalaenopsis hybrid cultivar | reverse complement strand
ATTGACTCAGCATACATTGCTAAGTCTTCATTTCAAATTAGATGATACATCACAGGCAAGTGGATTATATTTAATTATCTCATTTTCTTAAAGGGCAGTACTTATCCATGAGTTTATATATACTTAATAACAAGGCACTGTGACATGTATTTGTGACTTATCATGCTAACCTATTTACCGCATACGTATGTATTAAAATAACAGAGTAGGTTAAAACTAAGCTAATTTCAATGATATCTATAAAAGATAAAGGAGCTAGAGATAAATATGAAAAGTTTGAACTGGTTGCTCAGTTGTTACAGATCAAGCATTGTACATAAAGGATAGGCCAAGGATAGGAGATAAATAGAACTTAAAGAAGGTGGCTAGAATTCAGGGCATCAAAGGAAAACTCTAAGCTTAATCGATCACGGATAGGAGCTGCCGATGATTAATTAAGGGTCTGTTTGAGGCAGCTGCAGCTTATTCAATAATCTGCTAATAAGCTGATAAAAAATAATCTGTTGATAAGCTAGGTTTGGTGGCTATTAGAAATTTTTATTTTTTTTGCAAAATTCAGACCAATGCCTGAAAGCTGTTACCGCACCTAGATAAGTGTGGTGTGAAAACACTGTTTTCAGCGTTTTCAAAACGCATAAGCTACCAAAACACAGTTTACCCAAACAATCGAGGAGCGTTTTCAAAACACCACCGCACCAAACAAGCTGCCCCAAATGAACCCTAAATCTGTACATAAGGGTTAGGATAAATTATTATGTCTAGACATGATACCATATGTTTTGACGATGATCTATTGTTCACATAATTGTCATGTGATTCATACCATCGTCTGAACATCCGTGGTAACATGTTCTATCAAAATGAATGGACGAACAAATTCCCGCAGTTGCTATCACAACAAGAAGAAAATATTAAAAAATTTGGAGGAATAATAAGAATATAATAAAAAAGTATTTTTAATGCTTCTAATAGTTTTGGACTCGCATTGTTAGATTTTCTTTTTAAATACATTTTATTAATTGATAGGGTGGGCTCATAAGTCAACGGGTTTTAGATAGCGAAGGCTCCACTTTGGCTCCTTAGCCCGTCTTGAGTTGTCTCATTGAGAAATTAGTTTAGAAAATCTTTGAATTAAATATACCCATACCAGAAATTACAAAAATATACAATAATAGATAGTTAGAAACATCAAAATTAATAAGAAAATTCTTATATTTTTATTATTAATAGAAATGATCTCTAAAAAAGTATTAAGGAAATTCTATCTCATAAATAACCATGTTTTTCGACCCATTCCTCTTTAAATCTAATTTATTTCGTCTTAATCACCTTTTTAGTCCTCTATTTCATTAAGTAAATTTTGAATTTAATCACAACATTACATGTTTCTCTATGTAGGTTGCAAAATTTATATGCGTCTGCTGATCATGTTCTAATAAAAAGAAATATTGGATTGTGTCTGTCATCTATTGTTACAGTTGNAGGCCATGGCGGTTGCCGAGATGGGTAGTGGATGGTTGTGATTTCCTTCATAGGTAGAGATCAGAATGGACAAGTCTTCAGCACATCTTTGCACCTGTAATATTGACACGACAATGTAAAACATTTTTGAGAAAGTATGGTTTTTATGAGAAAATGTTTGATATGGTTCTCATATTAAAGTCTTACTATAGTAGATTATTTTGTCATATTCTCAAATAATGTGTAGCAATAACGCAAATTATATCTGTGAAGTGTAAATGATATCTTCATTTATAAGAAAAAAGGTCCAAAAATTGAATTGTAACTATAAATAAGTGATGCAATCAATATCTGGCAAAAAAAAAAATAATAATAATTAATGTCATTTAATTAGTCATAATTTTTAATAAATAACTGACAATAAGTTTGTATTTTAACACATTTATATGCAATCAGGAGGATGATAGAAGGAATCATCTTGTTCATCATATTAACCAAAGTATGCTCCCTTTTTATTCGGTTGAATTCATAAAAATGACTGTTTTCATTGGAATTACGCATGAAGGAAGTGCAAGTACATAATCTTAATCAACTAGGTTTACCTCTTAAATAAATCTTTGTTTTATCCGTTATTGAAGGTGATTCTTATTGACTCANAATATATATATATATATATATATATATATATATATATATATATATATATATGCGCCGCGTACTTATATCAGTTGGTCGGGGTCTGGGGTTCGATTCTCCCGAGTATAGGGTGTGCTACTCAAATTCTTAGACGCATGAGGATGGTTAAAACTCGTATAATATCATTCGACCATTATGCGCCGCGTACTTATATCAGTTGGTCGGGGTTTGGGGTTCGATTCTCCCGAGTGTAAGATGGGCTACTCAAATTCTTAGACGCATGAGTTATATATATATATATATATATAACATTCTTAAAATTTAATTTATGGTCGTTCAAAACATCATTAATACTTTTAATTGATTATAATTTTTTTTAGCATTGTGGTCGATTAATTTTAAAAAGACTACTCATCAAAGATATATATATAATTGATTAGTGTTATTTCGAGTCAAAACGAGTCGAACACAAAAAAAACAAATATTTATTTGTGTTATTCGCGTTCGGCTCCTTAACTTAGCAAACTAGCCTAACACGAGCTTCTTAACGAGTCGAACACGAGCTGTTCGTGAGCAACGAGCCGTTTTGACAGCCCTACAAGTATGTCTCTATTTTCGCAAAACCAGAACAAAAAAGTATCAACCTATATTTTGAATGGTTTATCAAATTCTAAGTAGGCTAGCCGTTAAGAACATGGATTATTTTGTTCATGGTTTTGTTGGCTTTGAAAAAAAATTTATATACAGGTTAATCTTGTATGTTATCAAGCGAATCATACTTTTTAGTTATAATAGTGAATGAATATTGACTAAAACTTAGAATATTCACCTTATGTGCATATGAATGGAACAATGACTCCTGCGACTGCCTGTACAAGCTCTTGTAATATGGTTGATGAGCTCCATGGTTCAAATACCCACCACCACTTTTCCAGCTGGACGACGACTCTGAAGGTGAAAAGCTAAAGCTGGCCTGCGAGTAGAAACTCGTTGGAGAGATGGAAGAGAATCCATGGGGCTTGGTGAGGTCTAAGGTGNGTTCATAACATCATTATTACTTTTAATTGATTATAAATTTTTTTAGCATTGTGGTCAATTAATTTTAAAAATACTACTCATCAAAGATATATATATATATAATTGATTAGTAGTATTTTAAATCAAAACGAGCCGAACACAAACGAACAAATATTTATTTATGTTATTCGTGTTCGGCTCCTTAACTTAGCAAACGAGCCGAACACGAGCTGTTCGTGAGCAACGAGCCGTTTTGACAGCCATACAAGTATGTCTCTATTTTCGCAAAACCAGAACAAAAAAAGTATCAACCTACATTCTGAATGGTTTATCAAATTCTAAGTAGGCTAGCCGTTAAGAACATGGATTATTTTGTTCATGTTTATAATAGTAAATGAATACTGACTAAAACTTATAATATTCACCTTATGTGCATATGAATGGAACAATGACTCCTGCGACTGCCTGTACAAGCTCTTGTAATATGGTTGATGAGCTCCATGGTTCAAATACCCACCACCACTTTTCCAGCTGGACGACGACTCTGAAGGTGAAAAGCTAAAGCTGGCCTGCGAGTAGAAACTCCTTGGAGAGATGGAAGAGAATCCATGGGGGTTGGTGAGGTCTAAGGTTATGGTTGGTTGAGAGAGTGAGGGGGAGATAGAAGGGTTGCTTATATAGAACTGAGCATTCTGGTGTGAGATCTCTGGAAATGAAAAGTTTAGGCCTGTGGTGATATGTTGGGGCGATGTCACTGGAAGGGAGGATGAGGAAGCTGAAATGAGCATGGAGGCGGCGGCCGCGGTGGTGGAGGCCATGGCGGTTGCCGAGATGGGTAGTGGATGGTTGTGATTTCCTTCATAGGTAGAGATCAGAATGGACATGTCTTCAGCACATCTTTGCACCTGTAATATTGACACGATAATGTAAAACATTTTTTAGAAAGTATGGTTTTTATGAGAAAATGTTTGATATGGTTCTCATATTAAAGTCTTACTATAGTAGATTATTTTCTCATATTATCAAATAATGTGTAGCTATAACGCAAATTATATCTGTGAAGTGTAAATGATATCTTCATTTATAAGAAAATAGGTCCAAAAAATTGAATTGTAACCATAAATAAGTGATGCACGCAATATCTGGCAAAAAATAATTTAATAATAATTAATGTCATTTAATTAGTCATACTTTTTAATAAATAACTGACAATAAGTTTGTATTTTAACACATTTATATGCAATCAGGAGGATGATAGAAGGAATCATCATGTTCATCATATTAACCGAAGTATGCTCCCTTTTTATTCGGTTGATCTCTTAAAAATGACTGTTTTCATTGGAATTACGCATGAAGGAAGTGCAAGTACATAATCTTAATCAACTACGTTTACCTCTTAAATAAATCTTTGTTTTATCCGTTACTGAGAGTTGTTTCTCATTGACTCAGCATACATTGCTAAGTCTTCATTTCAAATTAGATGATACATCACAGGCAAGTGGATTATATTTAATTATCTCATTTTCTTAAAGGGCAGTACTTATCCATGAGTTTATATATACTTAATAACAAGGCACTGTGACATGTATTTGTGACTTATCATGCTAACCTATTTACCGCATACGTATGTATTAAAATAACAGAGTAGGTTAAAACTAAGCTAATTTCAATGATATCTATAAAAGATAAAGGAGCTGAGATAAATCTGAAAAGTTTGAATTGGTTGCTCAGTTGTTACAGTCAACCCTTGTACATAAAGGATAGGCTAAGAATAGGAGACAAATAGAACTTAAAAGAAGGTGGCTAGAATTCGAGGCATCAAAGAAAAACTCTAAGCTTAACCGATCACGGATAGGAGTTGCTGATGATTAATTAAATTTGTACATAAGGGCTAGGAGAAATTATTATGTTCGGACATGATAGATATGTTTTGACGATGATTCATTGTTCACAGAATTGTTAGTGCGATTCACATCATCGTCTGAACATCCGTGATAACATTTTCTATCAAAATGAATGGATGAACAAATTCTAGCAGTTGCTATCACAATAAGAAGGAAATATTAAAAATTTTGGAGGAATGATAAGAATATAATAAAAAAGTATTTTTAATGCTTTTAATAGTTCTGGACTCGCATTGTTAGACTTTCTTTTTAAATAAATTTTATTAATTGATAGTGTGGGCTCATAAGTCAACGGGTTTTAGATAGGGTGGGCTCCACTTTGGCTCCTTAGCCCGTCTGAGTTGTCTCATTGAGAAATTAGTTTAGAAAAATCTTTGAATTAAATATACCCATACCAGAAATTACAAAAATATACAATAATAGATAGTTAGAAACATTAAAATTAATAAGGAAATTCTTATATTTTTATCACATAGCCAAGGGTTAATTGAATATTTATTAATAGAAATGATCTCTAAGAAAGTATTAAGGAAATTCTATCTCATAAATAACCATGTTTTTCGACTCATTCCTCTTTAAATCTAATTTATTTCATCTTAATCACCTTTTTAGCCCTCTATTTCATTAAGTAAATTTAATTTATATGCGTTTGCTGATCATGTTCTAATAAAAAGAAATATTGGATTGTGTCTGCCATCTATTGTTACAGTTACCATTGCACAGTTATAATATTTATATTCTGAAATAAGTTCAAAGATATATATTATGTTTACTTGTTGTAACTGTCAATAAGAACCTGAACCCACATAACATATGCCATCCTTAATATAAATAGAAATGCAAATTAGTCGTATGCAAAAAACTATATTTTGTAGGATATAAAATATTCAGACTATGAACATACTTGCTTCCGAACTGGGCATCCAGGTGCAACAGTGCAACGATAGTAAGCTCGTGGACAGGGATTTCCTTTAGAAATCTTCTGCCCATATTTTCTCCACTGGCATCCATCATTCATCTGCAAGAAGTTCAATTTCAATGCCAATTTAATTATCAGGAAATCATGCCACATTATTAGTAGCTGCAAAAATAATATGATCATAAATTGTTTTGACATATGATTATATATATATTAAAATTTAACTAAATTATCACCTAAGGAAACCAATTTAGAAATATTATTTATATTATATTATATATTTTAATCCAAAGAAAGGCTACTAACTGTGATTAAAATTTATAATTAGAACACATAGTTGAATCCCTCAAGTCATTATAGTTTCAGATCCATATGTTAGAAGAACATTGCATTTTTAACACATAATTGAGGCAAAATAAATAGAATTAGTAGTTCTTAATTAAATGGTGTGTTATGAAAAAAAAATTGATAAAAAAAGGACAAAATTTGATTGGAAATATAAGACATCACAAGTTATTATTATTTAAAGGACATTATTCTTGTATTACCGTATGTGCATCACATCTTGCCCTCACAGAAACCCTAGCTCTCTTTACTTGTACTTGTGGTGAAACTTCATCTTCTTCAGATTTCAAATTCTTCATTGCTTTGCTTGGAGGCCATCTCTGATCCCCTACCGCTGTCTCTTTTTTGTTTGCCGTTCCCTCTGAGCTACTTTCGNCCGCTGTCTCTTCTTTGTTTGCCGTTCCCTCTGAGCTACTTTCAGGACTATTACTCTGCTGAACTTCATTTTTAGCATCATTTTCTTCCTCATCCATTTTGCATTCCATACCAAGTGCAAGACCTCTTTTAATCTGATTATCTTTTTCATCATTCGTTTCTTTGCCATTGTAGCTTGTTTTCTCCTCTTGCTTTATCATGAAGCTTGGACCAGATCCAAGGCAGAGAGATACAAGTTCGTGTTCATTGTTATGAAGTGACAGGGAGGAGTGGTCAGCCTCGGCTGGCTTTTGTTTGGCTTCTCCTCGCTTGATGATCTCAAAGATGCGCATTTGAAGAGACTGATAATCACTTAAAATTNACATCTTGCCCTCACAGAAACCCTAGCTCTCTTTACTTGTACTTGTGGTGAAACTTCATCTTCTTCAGATTTTAAATTCTTCATTGCTTTGCTTGGAGGCCATCTCTGATCCCCTACCGCTGTCTCTTCTTTGTTTGCCGTTCCCTCTGAGCTACTTTCAGGACTATTACTCTGCTGAACTTCATTTTTAGCATCATTTTCTTCCTCATCCATTTTGCATTCCATACCAAGTGCAAGACCTCTTTTAATCTGATTATCTTTTTCATCATTCGTTTCTTTGTCATTGCAGCTTGTTTTCTCCTCTTGCTTTATCATGAAGCTTGGACCAGATCCAAGGCAGAGAGATACAAGTTCGTGTTCATTGTTATGAAGTGACAGGGAGGAGTGGTCAGCCTCGGCTGGCTTTTGTTTGGCTTGTCCTCGCTTGATGATCTCAAAGATGCGCATTTGAAGAGACTGATAATCCCTTAAAATCTGAGCTAAGATGGCCTTTAATCTTTCATTTTCTTCTCTAACCTCGCACATCGCTTCTTTAGTGGATTCAAGTTGGACTTCCTGCATGCAATTAGTGGACATGTAAGTGTATGGCAACGATATATCACATAAATTAAATCCATAGTACCTCATTAAAGTTGCAAGCCATGTTTGTGTATGGCAACAATAAAAGTTGGACCAGTTATTTAAAATAATATTCAATTATAAAATCATAATTCAATGAAGAATAATTCTGATAANACATAAATTAAATCCATAGTACCTCATTAAAGTTGCAAGCCATGTTTGTGTATGGCAACAATAAAAGTTGGATCAGTTATTTAAAATAATATTCAATTATAAAATCATAATTCAATGAAGAATAATTCTGATAGCTTGATCATGAAGAGTTGCTAAGTTCCTCGAGATAAGCTAAGTAATTAATTTCTAGAAGTTAACAAAACATTCAAATAGCCTTCCTGCTGGAAACTCCATCAGCCATTTATTGCCATATTAACCATGCGATGGGAAACTAGACCCCTCTATTTTTATAAAATATCTCATCAGACTTTAATATGCTGCCCAAAACAACTTGTCATTTGCATGATAAGATAAACTATTTAAAATTTGTTGATTGCTTATAGATATGACTATAAACTGAAGTTCATAGTCTCGGTTCAAACACCACTGATTACCAAACATTTACTAAATAGAAAAAGAAAGAAGGAAAAATAAAGCATGAATGTGTGATTATGTTGGAAAGTTACATGTTTTAAATAAATAGCACAAGTTGGGCAATCAGTTCAAACCTGGTAATCAATTGCAGGTTTAGTTTGATTGGGGGAAGCAGATGGCTTTGAAGTATTCCCACTGTGCACTGGTTTTGCACCTAGAACCCCAAACTTCATCTTCTGTTCATTATGTCAAACAAACATCAAAGAAAAATATTAAGAAACAAGATGCTCAAGTTCTTCTGGTCTTATGACAAATTATTAACTATATTCCAAATCATACCCAAATTTTATTGCAAAAGATCAAAAAGAGGAGCAATTATTGCATACGGATATTACATGTAAATTTACGTGTGGGGTTCGATCAATACCGCTGAAATATATTATTAATTTTTTTTATTGTTAGAGTGGAACCACTCTAAATTTTATTACGGTCCTAATCGAACACCTGTGTCTGTACGCAATAATCGGACCATAAAAAGTGGGTCTAAAGTGAAATTCTCTATTGCATAAAGATGTGGGGAAGTCAAATAAAACCTTGGCTTTACAATCAAACCGAGTTTTAATCTCAAACAGCACCCCTTAAAGAGAAGAAATCAAAATAAAATAAGAAGCAAGGAATTCATGAACAAGCAATAACTAGATTAAAGTAAAAAGAAAGGCCAGCTAGCTAGGCTTAATCAATNTTTTAATCTCAAACAGCACTCCTTAAAGAGAAGAAATCAAAAGAAAATAAGAAGCAAGGAATTCATGAACAAACAATAACTAGATTAAAGTAAAAAAGAAAGGCCAGCTAGCTAGGCTTAATCAATCTCTCCATCTTAGGAAATTTCATATCGAATTTTTAGCATGTATGTATGCATACAAAAAAGCAATAATAATAGAGAAATTTTGCAAACAAATCACAAGAAATCCAAAATTGAAGTAATCAAATCAGCTATTCAAATCAATTAAAAAAAAAAAAACGGTTTAATTCTGAAAGAAAAGAAGCACCTCTTCAGCAATCTCCCCACCTCCTTCATCACCATTAATAAAATCATCACCATTCATCTCCTCTTTAAAAACAGCTGCAAAATTCTTCATCAGCCTCAATTCAATCCTCTTGCTTATTTTCCTATTTCCAGNCCTCCATCTTAGGAAATTTCATATCAAATTTTTAGCATGTATGTATGCATACAAAAAAGCAATAATAATAGAGAAATTTTGCAAAAGAATCACAAGAAATCCAAAATTGAAGTAGTCAAATCAGCCATTCAAATCAATTAAAAAAAAAACTGTTCAATTCTGAAAGAGAAGAAGCACCTCTTCAGCAATCTCCCCACCTCCTTCATCACCATTAATAAAATCAACACCCTTCATCTCCTCTTTAAGAACAGCTGCAGAATTCTTCATCAGCTTCAATTCAATCCTCTTGCTTATTTTCCTATTTCCACCTATCTTATAAAAGGACTCTTCACCTTACGTTGACCGTCTAATACAAATATCCTTATATAAAACCCGTACCTGCCTCCCTTTCCTTCTTCCTCTTACTTTCTATGTACCTTAAACCATTAGTATCTCTCTACTTCGTTTAAGAAAATAGTATTTCCATGTCAACGGTCTC
This sequence comes from Phalaenopsis hybrid cultivar, assembly GCA_002079205.1. Classification (NCBI taxonomy): domain Eukaryota; kingdom Viridiplantae; phylum Streptophyta; class Magnoliopsida; order Asparagales; family Orchidaceae; genus Phalaenopsis; species Phalaenopsis hybrid cultivar. Next base: position 38,503 of record JXCR01085419.1, on the reverse strand, counting down.
AGTTGCAGTGCAGGAAGCAAGAGGAAAAATCTAACACGGCGGATCAATGTTCATTTCAACGTGANAACGGTCTCAGTTGCAGTGCAGGAAGCAAGAGGAAAAATCTAACACGGCGGATCAATGTTCATTTCAACGTGTGAGACATGTCGTCTGCAATCGTCATCCTGCAGCCAGGCGTAGTTCTATAGAGAGACTCGGAAAGTCATTTCTTTTGCATTTTATGTTGTCTTAATCTTCAATCACTTGAATTCATGTTGGCAAATCAGGATTATTCATTTTAAAGTTGTCATTAAATTGGCAAGATGTCATAAATGGCAAAATCTTAAGATGATGGAACAGCAACCTTAGAAATTCTATGGNGTCATCCTGCGGCCAGGCGTTGTTCTATAGAGAGACTCGGAAAGACATTTCTTTTGCATTTTATGTTGTCTTCATCTTCAATCACTTGAATTCATGTTGGCAAATCAGGATTATTCATTTTAAAGTTGTCATTAAATTGGCAAGATGTCATAAATGGCAAAATCTTAAGATGATTTACTCATAATAGAATAATGAGATGCATTACATTTATAGTGTAAGGACATGTAATATAAAATAATTTATTCATATTTAGAAAATGACAATTAATCATATTTAAAAAAAAAATATATAGAAGTAACAAAACTTTTACTTTGCGCGCAAGCAATAAAATATTAAAAAAATATATCAATTAGTTCTCCAAGTTGTCCTAAATACTATATATCAATAACAATATGAATAATATTAATTTTGTATTTTTTTTTAACTTAATGGTATACAAAATGACTTGCTACAAAAAAGGAAGTAGAAGTGATGAAATAACTGGAGGCATTTATGATTGACGATTATTTTTTACGGCAACCGATGGTTGTAAGGATTATAAAAGAACTGGTAGCTATAAGAACCGATAAAAAATTGATGGGTTGTGAGTGTCTATAGTAATGGCTAGTGGCAAGCCAACATGTTCTACCCGAATGTTTACTTAAGTAAAACTTATGGCTTAGGCCGTCAAAAGTCCATCAACTAGGTTATAAAATTCAAACCGATCCGTCGAAACCCTCATTTTTCTATTATCTTTTTGCGCAGGAGTTTTTGGCAGAGCAATGCCTTAGGACTTGAATTTTCTCAAAAAACAACAATTTTTCATACTTCTCAAAGATAAACTATGTTTATATTAATCTTGAAGTTTTTTCTTTTAAAATTTTATCTTNCATTTATAGTGTAAGGACATGTAATATAAAATAATTTATTCATATTTAGAAAATGACAATTAATCATATTTAAAAAAAAAATATATAGAAGTAACAAAACTTTTACTTTGCGCGCAAGCAATAAAATATTAAAAAAATATATCAATTAGTTCTCCAAGTCGTCCTAAATACTATATATCAATAACAATATGAATAATATTAATTTTGTATTTTTTTAAAATTAATGGTAGACAAAATGACTTGCTACAAAAAAGGCAGTAGAAGTGATGAAATAACTGGAGGCATTTATGATTGACGATTATTTTTTACGGCTACCACCGATGGTTGTAAGGATTGGAAAAAAACTGGCGGCTATAAGAACAGATAAAAAATTGATGGGTTGTGAGTGTCTATAGTAATGGCTAATGGCAAGCGAACATGTTCTACTCGTATGTTTACTTAAGTAAAACTTACGGCTTAGGCCGTCGAAAGTCCATCAACTATGTTATAAACTTCTAATCGACCAGTCGAAACCTTCTCAAAAAACAACAATTTTTCACATTTCTCAAAGATAAAATATGTTTATTTTAATCTTGAAAATTTTCTTTTAAAATTTTTTCTGTCAAAGTTCATGATTTTAGGATTTTTAGAGTTTTGAGAGATTTCTAAATTTTTGTTTTAATTTCTTTAACTTTTGGGATGTAGTTCATTCTTTCCACATTATCATCACATTTAGGGCTTTGATTTTGTTATTGTTGCAATTTGTTGAAGCACTACGTTAAATTAGGTTGTATGTGTGTAAATGCACCATAATTAATAGTAGGGTTTAATGAAGGTCAACTAGCAACAAAATTATTGTAATGAACATATTTTGAATGACAAAATTAGACTGCCTAATCTTACATAACAAAGAGAGAAATTGTGGGTTATGATAACTTAACTTCGTTCATGATTCTAAGAGGTGCTCCAAGTCTAGTGAGTGGTCATTCTACTATTTATAAAATCATGATTTCATGTACAAATTTTATGACAAAATAATCTTAAGACTTAAAACCTTGATGTCAAAGAATATAAGTATATTCAATAGTTCATTAATAATTTTATCCAATCAAGTGTAAATATAGGTGCAATTTTATTAAGCACAAAACTCTAAGATTCATTTCAAAATAATTCAAAACTCTTACAAAGTTATAGTTGAAATTAAAACTATTAATGGGACAAATTGAATTCCAAAAAAGATTGCTATGTTTTGTGTTTATTTCGATCTAAATCAAGAACCCTATGCAAAGTTAAAAATTTTATGACACTTCATGAGGTTGAATTTAACTTTAGGTTTGGAAGAATGCAAAGGATTGACTAGGAGACTTTACAGTCATCTACATGAGTTTTCCATTTTTCTCTTTTATTGTTTTGTATTTAAGCATGTTTAAGAAAAGTATATTATGTGCAATTTTTTTGTTAGACATGAACTAATATCCCTCTTTGGTTAGGTGTAGCATGTGTTGTGTTTTTTAATTATTATAAAAAATATGTTTATGCTATTTTATTTTTTTATCTTTGTTTTGTAAATTTTACTAAAATAGATAATGAATTTTTAATCATATGAATACATATTAATACCACTAGAGTTACATTTAATACCACTAGGTGAATGGCAGACTCACCATGACTGCCAATACCATAGTTGATGAACCCTAGGTTAGAGATTATTATGATATTCTTAAGTGGTCCTACTTCTTAAAAAAGATTGATAATTTATCATGCAATACATTTATCACCGAGAAGTAGACATATTTTCTAAGAGGAAGTAGAAACCCTATATTTGTAAGAGTATGGAAATGTTTACATGGATTAAACTATTGTACAATTTAACCAAATGCATCCTTAATGTTGATTCCCAATTAGTATAACTAACATGTGTGAAATCCAACTCCTAAATCATTATTTATTTATTTTCAATGGCTTTTCCTTTGTTTGTATTATATGTTTGGTTTTTTCATTACCTCGATATGACTATTTGTACAAGAATCAATTGACTAAGTTTCGGTACTTGCTACCTCTTGAGATTATATTTTTACTATTCACCTTCTTACTCATTTGATCATGTGCTCTTACACAAGCATAATAAATTTCATTAATAATCAAATCAATACTTTTAGAAAAAAATAACGCATTAAAGAAAAGGATCTCAAAATATGAAATAGGATTAATATTTATCTAAAATTTAAAATTACATTCATAAGTTACATTTTTCATTTAGCAATAAAGTAAATCTTAAATATTGTTTCATAACCACAGAAGATGCCATAAGGTTTCTTTTATTCTTCAATGCATTGATAAAATTGTATGCCAACATGGGGTTTCTAAATGACACTAGAAGTTTTTGAGAGAATCTTCAAAGGTTCTTAAAGCTTTCTCTTTTTTTTTTCTTTTCTCTTAAAAAAAATCTACCAATCATCTTCTCCGATCTTTTGCTAGTGTCCTTTTTTATAGGGGCTTAACGTATACGCTCTTAGGGCTGTAAACGAGCCGAGCTTGAGCGAGCCTAGGCACGGCTCGTGTTCGGCTCGCTCGAATCTGGCTCGTGTTCGAAATCGGCTCGTGTTCGAAATGGCTCGTGAACAGTGTGTTCGTGTTTGGCTCGAATTACGTTTTCATGTTCGTGTTCGGCTCGTGTTTGGCTCGAAAATGGCTCGTTAGAATATAAAATTATTTAATAAATATTATTTTTACAAAAAAAATAATAATTTTGTATAAAAATATTTGAAGGACGTATTTCATAAAAAAATTCAGAAATTTATTAACTTAAAAAATAATGAATTCAAAAAAACTTCACAAAATTAATTGCATCTTTTTTTTACAAGAATATTAACATTATTTGACAAAAGCTTAAAAAATAAGAAACAATTTATTACAAATTTTAAAATGTACAAACTAAACAAGAGTAAAAAAAATACAAATAAAATCATAAAATAAAAATCTAAAACAAAAAATAATTGTATTGAACATTTAAGTCTTCTTATGCTTTACATACAACTCAATCTCAAATAACTAAAACTAATATAACGAAAATGTCTAGTCCGACACGAGCTATTGAACTGGTGCTGCTGAAGCATCTCAAATACTTCTCCAACTTTGATGGCGAGCTTTTGAGGAACCTGGTGGCCCTTAGAAGTTAGAAGCATCTCCTTAGAAGCACGTCAAAGCACCATAAGGCATCGGCATTATCCTCGTACAGCACAACAAAAGGACAGAGCAAATCGCACATAACTAATGGTAAAACCACATTAAAAAACACAAAGAAAAATATAAGTTTATCACAAAACAGTTTATGTCAAAAACTTCATAGAACAAACATAGAAAAGAAGAGGCAATTGGACATAAGGCTAATTCCTTGACAGTATACTGTGGCCGGATCAATCCAGGCATAAACAACAAGAATATCTGACATTCTAGCCATATTTTTTGAATCTCCATAGAATTCAAGTTGACTATCTGTTCTAACTACGTCAACAACTGAAAAATATAGACTTTCAGATTGTATAAACATTGAGGAAACAAGAACAATTTCATGCCAGCATTATAGTTATCAAATTGACAGGTAGAAAGTAGCTTATTACCAATGCGATGGAGCATCCACGGACCACAAACAGACAGACACATTTTGATCATGAAAAACTGATCCAATTGATGTGGTTCAAATCTGCAGCTATTAATAGACCATATTAACGCAGTTACAACACAACAGACGCCAACAAATGACCAAAACAATTTAAGGAACAAAAGAATATTGAAAGAATGAATCCATCGTGAGGAACAAAGAGCACCTTTCTCTTTAAAAAATCTGCAGCTATTAATAGAGCAACAAACTGAAAAATTGAGCCCATACCATTATAAAATCTGCAGCTTAAATGAAAAATAGAGCCCATACCATAAGCTTTATCCGGTTCAATAAGTGAAGCAGCAAGCAAGAGATGAATATACTGAAAATCTGAAATCATATGTTAGTTTAAGTGTTGCAATTTGAATTGCCAGAAGGAACATTATGGGTTATAAAATGCTCCCCAATTCTTTCAAACAATTCTCATCAATTCCCTGAAACGCCATCAAGAAGCTTATGTACAAATTTTGTACAAACATTATGGGTTATAAAACTCCAAGAATCACTGGGTTATAAAACTTCCATATTACTACAAATTTAGGGAGTTACTGGAATATGTTTTCCAGGAAATGATAAACTCCAAGAATCAGACCAACATAACTTCATCATGAAGTCATCCAAACGCAATCTGCTAGCAACTTAGCATTCCCTGAAACGCAATGTAGTTTAAGAATATGTTTTCCAGCCTTCCAGGAATTGATCATCTCCAAGAAATATTCAAGGACATGCCACTCAATATCTGTATTAAATCCCATATTACTTTCAGCTAAAAATTCAATCTCATATATGATTTCATGAAATATTTAAGGACATGCCACTCAATACTTGTATATTTATAAATATAACACAAACATTTCAATTTTGCACATATACCCACTCATATGAAAAACATGCCACTCACGAGTCGAGCACGATGGCCTCCGGCGAGCAAAATCATATTCTTCTCCTAAAATGGTTGCAAACTTGTATTGCCTTCCAAAATTAAGAGTGAGAATAATCATCTAATTGCTCAATTATTAATATATGTATTTAGGTAAGGCTGAAGAAGGTTTGATTCTCCAAATTAAGGTGATTTCTGATGCCAAAATTACTGCATAGGTAAGTAACTAGGGCTGTATTGAATATCTGCAATATGGCAGAACCCCTAAACAAATAGAATTTATAACATGGAAATCTTTGGAATAGTTCAGGATGGCAGAACCCCTAAACAAAATTCCATGCATAGGTAAGTAGGCCTGTAAACAAGCATACCATACATATCTAAAACCAAAACTTTCATATATAAATGCTCAGCTCAAACCGAAATATGCATTTTTATGCATAGATTTGTTACCTTAAAAGTGATATACATGTAAATGTCAAACTTTAGATGACATATATGTAAATGCAAGTATAAATATAGTGTGCAGGTGCAGTCCTGCCATCCCTGCCAGCCCACATGCAAATGTCAAGCTTATGTGGTATGCAAGTAAACTTTCCAAAAAAAAAAACCACTGTTGCTTTCCCAGCTTGGATAGAATTCAAAAAACTAGTAGAATAAAAATGTTAAATGCATGGAATTGTAGAAATTATGGTTCAGCTAGAAAACAGGATAAAAATCAGCTCAGCATAAAGTTATAGTTCAGCAATTGGACATAAAATGCTAATAATACGGGGCAGCAATTCAGCAAACATCATTTCCTCCTTCCACTCTATTTACTCGGGTAAATCCACTTCAAGTTGTTCCTCTTCCATTAATTCTTGCTGGTACAAAAGATATATCAATATCAGTTTTAAGATGGAAAAGAACATATACCATAGAAGCTAATTATTGAGAGAGTTACCATAGGTGTTTTAAAATGAGTCGTGGAAGATCTAATCCAACTAGACGAGCATATTAATGCACTCACTGTTTTTGATGAGAGTGAACTTCTGTAGTCATTTAGTACTCTTCCACCAGTACTAAATGCAGATTCGGAGGCAACTGTTGTTATTGGAATCGATAATATATCCCTTGCCATTTTTGATAAGCAAGGATACTTGAGAGTGTTCAACTTCCACCAATCAAGAATATCAAAAAGTTCAGTATTGGCCAAAAAAAGACCCTCTTCGAGATAGACTTGTAAATCTGATTTTGATGGTTGAATGGAACCAGATGAAAGAACAAAATCAGTAAATGCAAGCATGCAATCATAACTTTGTGAATTAATCGAATCACTTTGTAACACCGAAGAAACATTGCCAATTGTAGAACTAGAACTAGCAATATCGCTTGCATACGTATTGTAAATTTGCAACATAACATCCTCAACTTGTTTAATTTTGGAGTCTAATTCAACAGGTGTATACATCTTGCTAAAAGTGAAATGTATGAACTTCATTTTCCAACGAGGATCCAAAGCAGCTGCAACAGACATAAGGAGATTGCAATCACCCCAATATTTATCAAATTTAACTCTCATAGCTAAAGCCATGTTCCTCATATAATCATCAGAGGATGTCGACTCATCCAACAGCAATTTATTTACTTGGAAAACAGCAGGTAAAAAAATATTTGAGGTCGGGTAGGAAGAACCTAAAAGCATTCACGTTAATTAAAACAACAAAATTCATTAAATGCATAAAATTTTAGAAAAATAACAATTAAGGTTATGTAGAAAGAACCTGAAATCGTTTANAGGTTGTATGTGTGTAAATGCACCATAATTAATAGTAGGGTTTAATGAAGGTCAACTAGCAACAAAATTATTTTAATGAACATATTTTGAATGACAAAATTAGACTGCCTAATCCTACATAACAAAGAGAGAAATTGTGGGTTATAATAACTTAACTTCGTTCATGATTCTGAGAGGTGCTCCAAGTCTTGCGAGTGGTCATTCTACTATTTATAAAATCATGATTCCATGTACAAATTTTATGACAAAATAATCTTAAGACTTAAAACCTTGATGTCAAAGAATATAAGTATATTCAATAGTTCATTAATAATTTTATCCAATCAAGTGTAAATATAGGTGCAATTTTATTAAGCACAAAACTCTAAGATTCATTTCAAAATAATTCAAAACTCTTACAAAGTTATAGNATTTTGTTATTGTTGCAATTTGTTGAAGCTCTACGTTAAATTAGGTTGTATGTGTGTAAATGCACCATAATTAATAGTAGGGTTTAATGAAGGTCAACTAGCAACAAAATTATTGTAATGAACATATTTTGAATGACAAAATTAGACTGCCTAATCTTACATAACAAAGAGAGAAATTGTGGGTTATGATAACTTAACTTCGTTCATGATTCTAAGAGGTGCTCCAAGTCTAGTGAGTGGTCATTCTACTATTTATAAAATCATGATTTCATGTACAAATTTTATGACAAAATAATCTTAAGACTTAAAACCTTGATGTCAAAGAATATAAGTATATTCAATAGTTCATTAATAATTTTATCCAATCAAGTGTAAATATAGGTGCAATTTTATTAAGCACAAAACTCTAAGATTCATTTCAAAATAATTCAAAACTCTTACAAAGTTATAGTTGAAATTAAAACTATTAATGGGACAAATTGAATTCCAAAAAAAAATTGCTATGTTTTGTGTTTATTTCGATCTAAACCAAGAACCCTATGCAAAGTTAAAAATTTTATGACACTTTATGAGGTTGAATTTAACTTTAGCTTTGGAAGAATGCAAGGGATTGACTAGGAGACTTTACAGTCATCTACATGAGTTTTCCATTTTTCTCTTTTATTGTTTTCTATTTAAACATGTTTAAGAAAAGTATATTATGTGTAATTTTTTTGTTAGACATGAACTAATATCCCTCTTTGGTTAGATGTAGCATGTGTTGTGTTTTTTAATTATTATCAAAAATATGTTTATGCTATTTTATTTTTTTATCTTTGTTTTGTAAATTTTACTAAAATAGATAATGAATTTTTAATCATATGAATACATATTAACACCACTAGAGTTTTGTTAAAAAATGAGAGGTGAATGGCATACTCACTATGACTGCCAATATCATAGTTGATGAACCCTTGGTTAGAGATTATTATGATATTATTAAGTGGTCCTACTTGAGATCTTAAAAAAGATTGATAATTTATCATGCAATGCATTTATCACCGAATATTTTCTAAGAGGAAGTAGAAGCCCTATATTCGTAAGAGTATGGAAATGTTTACATTGATTAAACTATTGTACAATTTAACCAAATGCATGCTTAATGTTGATTCCCAATTAGTATAACTAACATGTGTGAAATCCAACTCCAAAATCATTATTTATTTATTTTCAAAGGCTTTTCCTTTGTTTGTATTATATGTATGGTTCTTTCATTACCTCGATATGACCATTTGTACAAGAATCAATTGACTAAGTTTCGGTACTTGCTACCTCTTGAGATTATATTTTTACTATTCACCTTCTTACTCATTTGATCATGTGCTCTTACACAAGCATAATAAATTTCATTAATAATCAAATCAATACTTTTAGAAAAAATTAACGCATTAAAGAAAAGGATCTCAAAATATGAAATAGGATTAATATTTATCTAAAATTTAAAATTACATTCATAAGTTACATTTTTCATTTAGCAATAAGGTAAATCTCAAATTTTGTTTCATAACCACAGAAGATGCCATAAGGTTTCTTTTATTCTTCAATGCATTGATAAAATTATATGCCAACATGGGGTTTCTAAATGACACTAGAAGTTTTTGAGAGAATCTTCAAAGGTTCTTAAAGCTTTCTCTTTTTTTTTTCTTTTCTCTTAAAAAAAATCTACCAATCATCTTCTCCGATCTTTTGCTAGTGTCCTTTTTTATAGGGNTGGCTCGTGTTCGAAATCGGCTCGTGTTCGAAATGGCTCGTGAACAGTGTGTTCGTGTTTGGCTCGAATTACGNGGGGTTTCTAAATGACACTAGAAGTTTTTGAGAGAATCTTCAAAGGTTCTTAAAGCTTTCTCTTTTTTTTTTTCTTTTCTCTTAAAAAAAATCTACCAAACATCTTCTCCGATCTTTTGCTAGTGTCCTTTTTTATAGGGGCTTAACGTATACGCCACCTACTACCTCATGGATTTTTCTTTCCTCCTATTGTTTCTTCTCATTATCATTCTNGGCTCGTTAGGCTTAACGAACGAGCCGAACACGAGCTGCTTAACGAGCCGAACACGAGCTGTTCGCGAACAATGAGCCAAATTGACAGCCCTATACGCTACCTACTACCTCATGGATTTTTCTTTCCTCCTATTGTTTCTTCTCATTATCATTCCTTTCATGGTGTTGATCCTTTTCTTAACTATAAAGGGAGTATTTCAACTCATCTATCTACCTCCACTATTTCACAATATTGTTGTTTGGATGTTTAATGGATCAACAATGAAGAATATATTATTGGTTATAGTTGCTTTCTAAAGAAAATATGTTTAATATTATTTGTCTTTTTAATACTCTCTACCTCTTCTATCTCAAATCCTAAATCTCTTAATCATTTTAAATTTTACCCNATGGATCAACAATGAAGAATATATTATTGGTTATAGTTGCTTTCTAAAGAAAATATGTTTAATATTATTTGTATTTTTAATACTCTCTACCTCTTCTATCTCAAACCCTAAATCTCTTAATCATTTTAAAATTTTACCTAATAAGAATAGTATCAATAATTTTACTATTGCTAATAATGGAAGAATTTGGGTTAGATGAAACTCAAGCTTTTTAATTTTTCTTACCTTAGAAAACATTTCTTGGTATAATCATGGACACATTTTCTATTCTTCCTCCATAAATTTTTGAATTAATATTGTACATGATAATAATAATCTTATCGTTATGACGAAGGATTGATGAATTTTAATTAATTCCAATGCTATGAATATTTACGGGCATTGGATTTTTCTGAGTGGGTTTAATTATATTGATATGTTGGAAGAAAAGCTCGGTGGTATTCTAACCATCCATATTAAGCTTACTAATTTTAACAACTACGTACAGTCAACTACTATGTTGAAAGTTAAAAATATTGGATATCATTTAAACTTGTTTAATAGTCAATTAAATAACCTAATTAGACTCTTATTAATTATACCTTTGTGTAATTCTGCTTGGATTGATTGTTTTTCTCACTTCCTTGATTCTTTTGATCATTTACCTTCTTTTTTATTTGCTTGGGCAGTTCTACTAAGTTATATTTTAGGTATATGTATAAAATTATTTTAATTATTGTTTCATCTATTATTAATACTAGTTGGAGTTATCCTATTAAAGTTGATCCTATCTTTTCTCTTTCTGCTAGACTTAAGATTGTTTAAAGTCCTCTTAAAGGTTTACATTAGTATTCTTAGAATCTTATTTCTAATTCTTTTATTAAACTAAAAAATAAACATCATATTATAAGTGAGCATGAGAATAATCCTCTTACTAAAATTTTTCTTGTCATGGCTTTTAATATTCAGAATGATCTTATAAATGTTGTTTCTTGAGAAGATAAAATAATTAAGAAAAAAGAAAAAAGTCAAATGTCTNTCATTTAAACTTGTTTAATAGTCAATTAAATAACCTAATTAGACTCTTATTAATTATACCTTTGTGTAATTCTGCTTGGATTGATTGTTTTTCTCACTTCCTTGATTCTTTTGATCATTTACCTTCTTTTTTATTTGCTTGGGCAGTTCTACTAAGTTATATTTTAGGTATATGTATAAAATTATTTTAATTATTGTTTCATCTATTATTAATACTAGTTGGAGTTATCCTATTAAAGTTGATCCTATCTTTTCTCTTTATGCTAGACTTAAGATTGTTAAAAATCCTCTTAAAGGTTTACATTAGTTTCTTAAAATCCTATTTCTAACTTTTTTATTAAACTAAAAAATAAACATCATATTAGAAGTGAGCATGAGAATAATCCTCTTCTAAAACTTTTCTTTTCATGGCTTTTAATATTCAAAATGATCTTATAAATGTTGTTTCTTGAGAAGATAAAATAATTAAGAAAAAAAAGGTCAAATGTCCTGGCTTACTAAAGCTAAATATGATATTAAATTTCTTCATCTAAAGTCAAAATTAACCAAAGTTATAATTATATCAAGAAGTTTTGGATAATAAAAGTTATATTCATCATCAAGAAGATAATAGTAGATAAACTATTCTTTTTATTTTTGAATTGATAGATAGTCAAAAAAAAATTACCCCAAAGAGCTAAATATTATACTATTAATATTATTTCTAAAAAAGTTTGGTACAAACTCATTTAATGATTTTACACTTATTTAGCTTCATAATATAATATATAACGTATTTCTATTCTTTTTATTGATAGGCATAAGCATATACTTTCTAGCATCATTTATCTTATTCAAGCTAAAAGTTGTGATATTGTTGATAATATTATTTTGATAAATTAACTTTTGTATGGATTTAATTCCAAAAATTCTATGAAGATTTTTTTTTTCTAAAGTTGATTTGATTAAAGCTTTTGATAAAGCTAACAAGTTATTTTTTAAGGATAAAATAAATGGTTTGGGTATTCCTCCTCCTTTTTGTTAATTACATAAAAGCATATGATGTTGTGTTAACTTTTTTATCATATTGATATGAAAATATATTTTCCTTTTACATCTAGTTTATGACAATATTGCCCTTTATCTCTTTACCTTTTTGTTACTTTCATGGTTGCTTTAACTTTTCTTTTGGTTTCTCAGAATCATATTCTTAATAAAATTGATATGTTTTATGAGAGTGGTAAATTTTTTTCATTTGATTTATGTTTATGATCTCTTTATTTTCCGGTATGGTAGATATTAATTTAAATAGTTTTATGTATTCAATTACTAAAATATTCAATATGTGACATGCCTAAAATGTACTTTATTTTAAATACATTTTATGCTCATTTTTAATAATATTAAACTTTAATGAAAGATATTTTGTGTGTTTTTGGTTTCAAGAACAAGGGATGGAGTTTTGTAGAAAAAGGATCGAAAACGGAATAAAAAGGGGTCAAATGGAGCAAAGGAGCACAAAGTGAACTAGCGCTTAGGCATCAACTTTTGGCACCAGGTGCCAGACCCTACACATGAAACAAAGAGCCCGACGCCATGGCGTCAAAATCTGGTACATAGGTGCCAGACAGTTATTTCAAGCTTCTAGAATACTGGCGCCTACGCACCTAGACTAGCTCTTAGGGGCCATAATTAGTTTTTTTAATACAATATATTTGGACAAATTTTGAAGGGGCTTTTGATGCGACTCTTAGGGATTTCAAGAGTTATTATAAAAAGGATTCTCTTGAAGTAGGAAAGGAGTTTTTAGAGAGGTTTTTGTTGAGAGTGTTTGTGTGTGTGGAGAGGTTGTTGAAGAGAGGAAGAGCCAAAGGAACTTCACGAGATTTGCTTGGGGAGGAGTTTGAGATAAGTATTTTGCTCTATTGTTTATGTTTGTTAAAGGTTTATTATGTAAAACTGGTTTTAAATATCAATCCATGTGTTATTAAATTTTCCATATGAAATCTGAATAGTTTTCTTTATCTTTCTCCTTATGATGAGAAATAATTATGTGTAAGATTAGAATTATTTAGAATTTCTTTTATTTCAATATTGTGATGGTATATTACTTCATGATTAATTTACTTATGCAATTTGACTAATTCATATGTAAAAAAATATTGTGAAAACGTAATGGCCCGAGAGGGCTATGCTTTTCCTCAATTAGTATTACCACACTAACCTTTAAGATAAAGAAAAAGTAATCTTGGGGTGAGTGCAAATAAATAAGGAGATAAGATTTGACGGTGGTGAATTAGTGATTCTAGACTGACAGACTGAACCTTAACCAGTTTAATCTAGTGTTTAGAAATGGAGGATAGATTAGCCCCAATTGATGGCTTACGTAAGTAATCTAGGGTGACAGGCTAGAACCTACCCAACATAATCAATGATTCAGGAACTTAACTCTAGTTTATCCAATGTTCTTTATGCACTCAGAAGAGAGTAAAGAATATGTATGCTCCTATTTGTCACAAAACTACATTTAAATTTATAAACATTTGATTCCTACATTGATTATAATCTCATTACAAGAAGAAGGATTTTTTATAAAATTTGAAACCTTCTACAGAAAACTAGTTTAGAAACATTTAACATTTTATTTAAGTTTAGAAATAGAATTCGTAGGTATTATTTAGTTTTTTAATACAATTTCAACATTAATTCCAAGATAAGTTACTTGCAGTTTAAGTAGAGTATTACTAAGTTGATAAAAAAAAAGTTTTTCCTTCCTCATGGGATCGATACTTGAGGATTAAGAGAAAGTTTGATACGTGCACTTGCGTAGTATCCACAGTATATAAAATTAAATGGTGGAGAAAAATGAGAGCTATTTATTAAATAGCACTCGGTTAAGAATTAAGGGTGAAAACATATATGAGCAGAGAGAGTCAAGTTTTTAACATCATTGTTTGAGATTGAAATTGAAGTAATTACACACTACGCACACATAAATTGTCTTGGGATCAAGTTTTTGCCGCCGTTGCCGGGGAAGCAAACAGAACTTTTGACTTAAAAAATTTTACTTAAACTGTAGACCTATTTTAGGAAAATTGTAGTGTTGTTTACCTGTATAAGTGCTTGTTTGTGTGTGTTAAAAATATTTTTAAATATTTTTTTTGTATTTTTGTTAAATTTATTTTCTGAACCTTTACTTATGTATGCGTAGTTCAGAATCTAAAGGTTTAGTACCTTATAATTCTGAGTTAGAATGAACTATAAGAAAAATTCAAAAATAAAAAAAAGATCTTCACAATTTAAAAGAAATGACGAACATAACACATAACAACTTAGATAATCAAACTGTTGAAAATGATCATCATAATGTACAAAGACCTTTAAGGGATCATGTAAACCCTATAACAGATGAAATTCACCTTAGTTACAAAGCTCTGTTGTAGCGGCTAACTCATTTGAGCACCCACTATAATCCAAATGATACAGAACAATCAATTTAGGGGAACTCCATCCGAGGATCAAAACTTACACCTAGCTAGTTTACTAGAATTATGTGTTACATTTAAGTATTACGGTGTCTCAAATGATGTTGTTAAACTTAGAATTTTTTCCTTTTCTTTAAGGGATAAAGCAAAGTTTTGATTAAACTCTTTAGCACCTGACTCTATTAGAACTTGGGGAGAATAAGCTGGGAAATTCCTAGCTAAGTACTTTCAACCTTCAAAAATTGTTAAACTTAGAAATGATATTACCTTATTTACATAGTATGAAGGTGGGAATAATTTAAAGAACTCCTTAGAAAGTGTCCACATCACACTTTGTCAGACAGGTTGATTTTTCAAACATTTTACAATGGTTTAGTAGGATCCCTTAGATCTATCATTGACACTGATATTAGTGGTTCAGTAATGTCAAAATCATTTTATGAAGCATGTTTTTGAATTGAAGAGATGGCTACAAACAATTGTCAATGACTCTCAAAAGGGTAAACCCTATGAAAGTTGTCGATGTTCATGATTCTAACGCAATCTCTATTGTGGCTTAACAAGTTATCACATTATCTAGAAGTTAGACTAATTTGGAATAAACTTACCTCAAATACCTCATGTGATTGAGTAAAACTCATTGGGACAAATTATTGCTTCTCAATCACAACCATTTAAAACTTTAAATGCAATTAATAATAGACCCAATACCCCATATTCTAACTATTAAAACTCAGGTTGGAAGAGTCACCCTAACTTTAACTGGAATAATAACTCTAGGGTGAAAATTAACATTGGGAAAACAATCAAGCTAACTCTGTAGGAAACTGGAAGAGTCAGGGTAATATTAACTATAGACCTTCGTATCCTCCTTGCTTTAATAATAGCCAACAATTTAAGGAGAAGAAGTTCTCTATAGAATAAGTGGTGTTACAGATGAGGGATCAACTGCAAAGTCAGAGTGCAATAATTAGAAATATTGAGAATCAATTGGGATAAATTGCTAACTCCTTTAGCAATATGCCTCAGGGAACTCTTCCTAATAATATTGAGATAAACTCTAGAGAGACTAATAAAATGCAAGTTAAAGCTACCCAACCGAGGAATGAAAGGGAATTAAATGTTGGAATTAAAAAAGAGACTAAAGGTGAAGAGATAGAGGAAATTGAAAAACATAAAGAAAATGTTTCTAAGGAAATGGAAAAACCAATCTCTTCGACCAGGATCAATATAGAGAAACCACCACCTCCATTTCTTTAGAGACTTAGACAACATAAACTAGATCAAAATTTTTTGAAGTTTTTGGAGATATTTAAAAAGCTTACAATTAACATACCTTTTGCTGAAGCTTTAAAAAAAATACCCATTTATGGTCAAAGGAAGAATTGTTTGAGGACATAAAATTTCTAAAAATGGTATGGAAGTAGATCCAACAAAATACAAGTTATTGTTAAACTATCTCCTTGTACTACAGTGAGAGAAGTCAGAAGTTTTCTAGAACATGATGGATTTTACAGACGCTATATTAAAGACATTTCCAAAATTGCCAAGCCTTTATGTCATCTTTTTAAAAAATATGCAATATTTGATTTTAACAAGGAGTGCCAACATGTCTTCAAATTATTAAAAGAAAAATTAATCACCACACCTATTATTGTTTCACCTGAATGACAAAAACCATTTGAATTAATTTGTGATGCGAGTGATTATTTTATTTGGGTTGTGTTACGGAAAAAATATGATAAAATTTTTAAAATTATATATTATGCTAGTAAATTTCTTAATGACGCTTAAATAAATTATACTATTACTTAAAAATAACGGAAAAAATATGATAAAATTTTTAAAATTATATATATGCTTTTGATAAATTTAGATTATACCTAATTGAAGCAAAATGTATAGTTCATACTGATCATTCAGCGATTAAATTTCTTATATTGAAGAAAGATGCTAAATTAAGATTAATTAGGTTGGTTCTATTGATGCAAGAATATGATTTCAAAGTGATTGATAGAAAGGGATCTGACAATCAAATTGTTGATCATTTATCAAGACTTGAATAAGAAAATTATGGTAATTTTGATGATGAAATAAATGAAAATTTTCTTGATGAGAAATCACAACCTATATCTGAGTGGCATGTTTCATGGTATGCCGACAATGTAAATTATATAGTAAGTGATTTTGTACCAATCAAATTAACATACCAACAACAAAAAATATTTTTGAATGATACCAAATCTTACTTTTGGGGTGACCCTTATTTATATAAGTACTGTAAGGATCAAATTATTCGGAGATGTGTACCATTTGAAGAAACCCGAGAAATTATTCAAAAAAAATCATGATTCTAAGTTTGAGGGACATTTTGCAATTGATAAAACTGAATTTAAGATCTCATAATCTAGATTTTGTTCACATACTTTATGTAAGGATGTTAATATTTATGTAAAAACATGTGATTGATGTCAACATGTAAGCAATATTTTTAAAAGAAAAGAAATGCCCCAAAAATTTTACTTTAGAAGTTGAAATTTTTTATATATGGGGTTTAGATTTTATGAGACCATTTATACTATCTTCGGGAAACACATACACTTTAATTGTTGTGGATTATATTTCAAAATGGATTGAAGTGGTTGTGTTACCCCGTTGTGATGCTTAGAGTGTTGTAAAATTTTTAAAGAAAAATATTTTTAATAGCTTTGGAATGCCAAGAGTGATCATTACGGATGGGAGAAGTCATTTTAAGAATAAAAGAATTGAAACATTAATTGAAAATTTTTAAATTAAACATAGAGTTTCTACAGCTTATTATCCTTAGAAGAGTGTTCTATGACCCAACCCGTAAATACACAGTTATTTAGTTTCCTGGCCAAAACTTGACCTGATTTCTTTAGGCGGCTAGTGTCCAAAATGAATACGTTATATAATTTAGAGTTTGATTTATATTTCACAGTAAGGATTTTACGCAAGTGCATGTGTCATTTCAAGTAATATAGGACTTTTTTTAAGACTTAGAGTATCGATCCCACAAAGAAGCGAGGTAAGAAATCTCTTAGGCTAATTCTAATCGACTACTTTCAGGTCTTAGTTTGGAATGTCGATTAACAGTATTTTTCTAACAACTACTCCTAAATGCAACCATAAATCTAAAGATAAACCTAACTAGATAAATTGGTTTGGGAAATTATGAGATGTAAAAACTACGTTTCTCATGCGACGACTTAGAAAAAGTCTAGGACTGGAATGCTTGGAATCTAATGTGGCTAGTGATAATAGGATAAATCCTATTCTTTACTCTCTTCTGAATGCATAAAGAATAATGGCTAACCTAGAGTTGATTCCTTAAAGTAACTAGATTGTCATAGTGGTACTCTAGCCTGTCACCCTAGAGTCTCCTACTCTTAATAGCTCTCTAATTGGCTCAATCTCATATTTAAGGTACGAAGCTCTATATTAAATTGGTAGAAATCTAGTCATTGCATTGAATCACTAATTTACACTGGACTACTTATCCTTTAAGGAATCAATTTACACCCATCAATTAATATCTCCCTAACATTGCATTGAATCACTGGACTACTTATCCTTCAACAAGAAATTTAATTTGGTACCACTTAGCTGAGACTTAGGCCGCGCTTCCAGATCCTAATGCAATTACAACAAATTTTAACATTATAACAAGCCTAAACTGCTATGTAAATGAAGTTCAAGTGAAATACCATCACATTTATAATATAAGAGCATTTCTAAGTAAGTATAAATTCTTAAAAATTCATCCAATTCATTCCAAAAGAAAGTAAAATGAAGATAATTTCATAATCAGTACATGAATTGATATAATTATATAATAATATTTGTGCCAATAAGGAACATATGTCTACCTAACCTCTTCCAAGTGTATAGGTACGCTTAGTATTCTATTAGGTTTATAAAACAAGAAGAGATCCAAAGGTGAGTAAAAAGCCTTACAACTCATGGTAAGGACCTCGTTCACTTACATCAACTGTCACCTAAAAGCTTCTAATAGAAACAGATCATGAAGTATATTTCTTTTAAAAGTTGCATTACAGCTTAAACTACTTCATCATAGTCAACCGAATAATGTGATTGCACTCAAGTTGTGAAGTCACTGCCCTTTGAGTCTTAATCCAACTTACAATAGATTTAAAATGTAAAACGTAGTGCAAAATGCCAATATCCAATTCACAATGTGCGTATTGAAAATATTAAAGTCACTAATAGTATAAAGACGATTAAATATTCAAGTTCATTAAAGTACAAACTAAGCTTCTAAGCAAGTTATCTAATGTCAAACTATTTTTTTGTGTTGCAAGTTTCAAAGATGGAGAAGACGTCCTCCCCCTTACAATGATGTTGTGGTGAGTGAAAGATAAAGATTGGTAAGATATTGTATTGTGGCAAATAGGAGCATTCATATTCTTTACCCTCTTTTGAGTGTTGTAAAGAACATTGACTAATCCTAAGTTTATCTCTTAAATCAATAGCTAGGCTAGGAGGATACTGGATGTGACTCCAGAGCTCCCACTTCCCTTCCCTGAAGGCTAACTCTTACTTTAGTTTACAAACACTAGGAACAAATTGGAGATTTTAGCCTGTCACTCTAAAATCTCCAGTTCTATGCCCAATAAAATATATTTTTCTATTTATTTGCATTCCCCCATGAACTTTACCATCCATGAGATTTGAATGTGATCTTCACTATTATTGTAGAATACATAGCCCTTTCTAATCATATGGTCCACAACAAATCTTAACAATTTAATTGGTCAGATCAAAAAGTAAATGAAGCAGTAATTGTAAAATCATCACAACATTTCGGCATGAATTCAGCACAACCAATCTAAATCATCACATCACCACATCTCATTGTAAGGAGAAAGACAAAGAAATCTACTCAAAACTCATGATGAAGATACGACAAAACAATGATTTTATATTTAAAAGCAACGTCATACAACCATAAGAGGTAAATACAACTTATCTCAAGTTCTTCCCCAAGCAAATCCCGTGAAGTTCTTTTGAATTCTCTTATCTCTTTACAACTCCACACAATTCCTTCTTTAGATGAATAAGAGAGAAGAAATCTCTCACTTTCCTTCTCCTCCTACACTCCTTAGAGAGGAATCTAACACAGACCCTAACTCTCTCACACTCTCCAAACAAGGTGAAACACTCTCCCCTACACTCACACCACTGAATTCGAGCACCAAAAGCACTTTAAATTCCCCAAGAGATTTCCAAAACACCACTTCAAAATTCATCCAAATACATTAAATTTGGGCATAAGTCGGCTTCGGGCACCGCCGGCACTGGATAGGGCGTTGCCAGCGCCATTAGGTAGTTTTGGCTACTTTGTCTCTTTTTGCTCCAATTTCGTTCCTTTTTGCTTTCTTTAGCTCCAAACACCTAAAATTATAATACCTGCAACAAAACATGAAAAAATTATTTTTTAAAAGTGCAATATCACCAAAAATGAGTAAAAATACATATAAGAAATCCAACATATTTTTGGTGTGTCAGTCTATTAGAACATTAGAAGAGAATTTATATTTTTCTGATTTTTATTTAATTTTTAATAATTATTTTAGTCCAAAAATAGAGAGTTTTTTAAGATGATTAATTTAACTAAGTAAAATAAACTCCCTATCTTTAATAAAGTAATTGGAGGTTCACTTAGGTTAGAGGACTACTTAGAAATAATCATTGTAAATTTTTGAATTATATTCTAATTTTTACAATTATTTTTATTGATTTTAATGAATAAATAAATATAAAATAATTTTTATTTTAGAAAAATCTTTTTTATATTTTTCATAGGTCTCTCCGACTTCAATGAACTCAGAGGAGGAAGTTTTGTATTTTTTTGGTTTTTATTTTAGTATTCTAATTGATTTATTCACAAATTAAGAAAAATACATTTAATTATTTAAAAAAACTTTTTACAAACTTAGAAATTTATGAACACCTCTTTAAGTTATTTTCTATATTTAGGGTGACATTTAGGACAATTTGTAGTATTTTCACATTTTTTGTATTTTTTGGTATTTTTAATTATTTAAAATTAGAAAATGGCTTAAAAACAAAGTTTTTGTTTTAATCTCAATTTTATTTTTCTTAGGTTCCTATAATTACAAGGAATACTCCAAAAAAATTTTCACTTTTTTTTCTTTTATTTATTATAATTATTTTAAGCCAACTTAGTATTTATTTAGAAAATACATATTTACATCAAAAATAATTTTTATGGCTTCCAAATTCCTACAGAGGCCCTAAAGGATGATTATCTACAACTTGGCCCATTTTTGTAATTATTTGAATTATTTTATATTTTTACAATTCTTAACGATTTTTATTAATTATAATAAGCAAAAATGGTTTGAAATTCTTATAAATATTACTTTTATTTTTTCTAAGATCCTTTGACCATAGTGAACCTACCAAACAAGATTTCACATTTTTCTGACCTCTATTTTATTTTTTATAATTCTTTAAGTTATAAATAATACTAAATACCTCAAAAATTAGGGCTTTTGATCATAGAGAAGTCATATAAACTTAGAAAAATCATAGAAGATTTCTAAGATCATGCAAAGAAAGCCCTCCAAATTTCATTTAATTTAAGTAATTATTTAATTATTTATGATTTATTTACTCTCTAGAGTGTTTAATTTATTTAAAAATAAATAAATGGAAAATATTTTTAATTTCTAGTCCACATTTTTCTCCTCTATTCACTGAGCACAGGGGTATTTTTTTTTATAAATTTTCTACTCCAAGATATGGATTTTTAAAGTTTACGTTTTTATTTAATTCAAAAATACCCTAATTTCCTACTTATCCAAGTCAGCTGCCAGCGCAACCTCAGCGTCTCCAAACTGCTATGTGTTGTCCACTGGTTTGCTACGCTTTACATGCAGGTTCGTGGCCCACGGTTCCTGTTTCATCTCTTTGTCTGACACAATCTGAGTCATCCAACCGATTCACGCAAAAATGGACGACATTCGTTCATCGTCCCTAATCATCCTAACCCGAGAATCGACTATGTTCTAAACCTAATATCTCGCTTGAATCTCAACCAAATCACTCTAGATTTGTTCTCACATCTTCATCTAAGTGAGACAAACCTATTTATATTATCAAATACATATGAAATACAAGTTCACTTCACAATTGATGAAACTGAGCCAAAATTTAGGAATTTTGAGCTATACATTTACCCAAGAGGTGAGGCCTCGATTGAGTTGGTTAGAGACGATCGACTTGAGTCCCTGTTACTCCTCAAAGTGTTGCCTCGAGTTGAGATGCAACCTAAGTATGATTAAAGTGAAAGGGTGACTCAGACTTGGACTAGGACTATGTTAGGGTGCTCGGGAGAGGGGGTTTTTTTATTGGTGAAGTGGTTTTGAGGTCTGGTGAAGCTTGTGTAATGGTTAATTTGATGCTTTGAGTGGTTTCGTGAGATGAATGAAAAGGTCCTAGATTTGGGTGGCAAAATTGAGCTTCGACTATTGGAATGGTGGCTAAGGATAGTTGGATTGCACTTACGAGGTCTGTGAGAAGCTCTGGAAGTAATTGAGCAAATTTTTCCCAAGGATTTTGATGTTCTATAAGTTTGGTCGTAAGGGGGGCTTTTTATAATTGAGGCCAAGGGGAAGGTCTCAGAGTGCCATTGGGATAAGTGGCACAATTGTCCAATGGTAGAGTGTCACAAAGGATGAGCTCAATTTTGGGTTTAAGGCAAGGTGCAAGCTCTCAATTTTGGACTAACCAACCACTAGGGTGGCTGGACAAGTCAAGGTTGACGGCTTGCTGCCTCAAGGGAGTCGGAGAAAGGTTTAATTGTGATTAGCCTGGAGTTTGATGGTTGATGGCATGGGTAAGAGAGTTAAATTTTTTAGGGTAGAGAGCTTTCTTAAATCAAGAGACCCTTGGTCCATGGCACCAAAAGAGGGTCTTGGGTTATGTGATTAGTATCTTAAGAGATCAAACCAGGCTAGGATGATTAGAGCTTGGTTAATTAAAGAGATTTGAGGTGGATTTGGAATTAAGCTTAAAAGTAAGGTGTGGGCTTAGACATGGACCTTGGACTTGGACTGGGCTTGCATCTAGGCAAATTGGTGGTTCAATTAGGCCTATAATGATGTCACGAGAAGTCTGGGAATCAATTTTGGTGGGATTGAAATGGTTACATAGCTCAATTTAGTGGATTTTGGAGTTGGGTTCAATTTAGAGCATTTGAATTGGACTTGATTTTTAGGCTTGGAATTGAATTGAATTGGGGTTGAATTTGGTTTTGGTAGGGCTTGGACATGATGAATTTGATGTGGATTTGAAATTGGGGAAGTTTGAAATGGATTTGATGGGAATTGGGGATGATTTGAGGATTTTAGGGCTTTAGAGACAATTTGAGAATTTTGGTCAATTTTGGTGGCTTTGGGTGCAATTGGGGTTTTCGTGTGGTTAGGATTGATCTTTGGGACATTTGGAGTAAATTTGGAGATTTTGGAGAATTTTTGAACATGAGGGGCATTTTAGTAATTTTGGTCGAATTGGAGGCATTTTAGAAATTTTGGAAAAAGTGGTGGTATTTTAGGCATTTTATGTGGTTTATATTGGTTAAAAATGATTTTTTGGTGAGAATTTAGGAATTTTTGGAATTTAGAAAATTTTAGGTTCCAAGGGAATTTTGGTAGTTTTGGGGAAGTTTGGGGATAGAAGGTTAAAGTTGGGTGTTTCGATGGAATTGAAGCTCATTGGGTATGTTGGTCATGAAATTCCCTTTTTGGTGTCATGGACCCATATAAAAGCCCATTTTGGATCCTTCATATGTTTGTTTTAGCCATTCTTAGCCAAAAGTTAAGGGCTTGGGGACCACCCACATGGTTTTCCAAAATAGTGGAGGAAGGGGTTAAGCATGAATGAGTTTAGGGTTTTTTAGGATTGTGTATGTTGTGAAGGACTCAAGTGTGTGTGTGTGTGTGTGTGAGGTTATGATCAAGAACAAGTCACCTAGGGTTTCCCTAAGGCCTAATTGAACCTATTAGAACTCAATCTTGAGTCTCCACTTGTTGGTCTTAGCCACCCAAATGACATTTAGAGTTTATGACCATCCAGGTGGGACTTCCCAAGAGCAGTAAAGAAGTTTTTGGAATTTCTATGTGGGAGGGCTCCATTTACTAGGTCTTCTAGGATAATCAACAGAAAATGCATATGGCTAGATCCTAGACTTCTAAAGCAGAGACATTATACCTCATAAAAAATGAGGTCAACATGGACTTAGTATTTTTTATTATGGCTTTGTGGATTTTGTACTTGTTGTTTTTATTGTAATATTGTTTTCTTTATGTTCTAGTTTATATATATTTCTGCTCGTGTGATGCAATATCCCTTTACTTAACAAATTTTCATGTTCTTACATGCTTAATGAAAAATTATTTTCTGCAACACACCTAACTTTACTGTTTATACATGTATACCTTTCATGCTTAGAACTCTTAATATAAACTAAAAAAAAAAAAATTCTTCCCACCTACATTCTTGTATTAAATGTTTAAATTATTTAAAAATTTTAATTTGGAGAAGGCAGAAAGTTTTTTAAAAACGAAGCTTTATTTGTCCTCAATAGACTACATTTTAAAATTATTTTTAAATAACCTATGGTATGTGGTGTTATCTTTAGAAAACTATATTTTTGATTCTATGAATGTTATAGTAGACTTAAGTTAAAATTTTTTTTATGATAAGGGGTAGTTTTAGAGTTAAGATATTTGGTAAAAAGGATTAGAGATATGCTTTCACTATTTATAGTAGAAAAAAATTATATTTTTGAAACACTAGGAATCTTAGATTTACACTTTAAAAAGAATTGAGATTCTATGAAAAATCATTTTTAAAAATAATACACATTTTAAAGTGAATAAATGTGATAAGTTTTTAACTTTAGGAGGAGAACAGTGAAGTTCAAAATCATTAAAAGCTATCCAAATATAGTAATACTCGCAAAAAAGAGTAAGGATTATAAAGATTCTAAAAGAAAAATAAAAAGAAAAGAAAAAGAAAAGCAAAAAGAAATAATGTGGGGAGAAGCTTTAGGAGATGCCTAATTGAAAATTGGTTTCAATTGAATCATCTTAAAGGAAGAAATTTAATCACAATTATGAGCTTATTATCAATTCTAAATATATTAGTTAAAATTTTACTAATAGAGTTCTCATGTAATTCTATCTTTTAATTATTCTAGGATTCTTAAGTCTGACAAATTATAATTTTTTTTTAAATGAATGGAAAATCAGAATTTCTAACTTGATTACTAGATATTCTTATACCCTAGTTCTAACCTGAATCATTAAAAACTTTTCTAAAGTTATACTATCTCATTTATGGGGCAAAACTATAAGAATCTTTAATGAAACCCACTACCAATAAGTTAAAGAACATGTTTTATAAAATAAGAGAGCTACTTGAGGACAAGTAACAGTGAAGTTTGAGGGATTTTGAAATGCCTAAAAATGTGGTATTTTTTTAGATACCTTTTATGCCCATTTTTAATGATATTGTACTTTATGAAAGATATTTTGTGTGTTTTTAGTTTCAGTTATAAGAGATGAAATTTAGCAGAAAAAAGAGCGAAAACAAAGAAAAACATGGTCAAATGGAGCAAAGGATGCGCCTAATCGCCATAACCTATACATGAAACAGAGAGCCCGGCGCCATGGCGCCAAGATCTTGCTCCTCGGCGCCACTTAGTTATTTCAAGCTTCTAGAAGAGTGGCACCTAGGCGCCTAAATCATTTTTTTTAGATACAATGTATTTGAACAAATTTTGAAGGGGCTTCTGAAGTGACTCTTACGAATTTTAAGGGTTATTATAAGGAGGTATCTCTTCAAGTAAAAAAGAATTTTTAGAGATGTTGTTATTGATTGTTGTTAAGAGCGTTGGTGTGTGTGAAGAGATTGCTGAAGAGAGGATTATACAAAAGAACTTCAGGGGAATTGCTTAGGGAGGAGTTTGAGATAAGTGTTTTGTATTTTTATTTAAGTTTGTTAAAGGTTTATTGTGTAAATCTGATTTTAAATATCAATCCATGTGTTGTTGTATTTTCCTCATGAACTCTGAGTAGTTTTCCTTATATTTCTTCTTGTAATGGGAAATAATCATGTGTAGGATTAGAATTCTTTAGAATTATTTTTATTTCAATAATGTGATGATATATTATTTCATGCTTAATTTACTTATATGCAATTTGACAAATTCAGTGTGTCTTCCAAAAATCATGTTAATTTGTTTAAAATTTTCATATGTTATTCTAAAATATGGATTCATTTTGTAATAAAAAACCAATTATATAAATTTTAATATGAAAAACTTGCCTTTAGATTATTTAGGTGCTATTATTGAATCTTCTAGGTTGTGGTTTGTCATAGACTTCTTGATAAACTTCATTTCTAGTTGTCTGTTAGAAGCAAAAACTTATTTCTACGGCTGGTAGGCCTTAATTAATTATTGTAAATATTTAGAGTTATCTTTATTACTAGTTTTGTACTACTTTGCATAAAGGTCTTAGAAAGAAACTTTCTCGCATGTTTTGTAATTTTTTTTCACCATGATGATAAAGAGAAAAAATTGAGTATCATTGCTTGGAAAATGGCTCTTCTGCACAAGCAAAATGGTGTGCTTGTTCTTCCTTCTTTATATAATATTAATATTATGTGTATGTCCAATATTTTTTTGGAGGTTTAATAATTTTGATTCTTACCTTTCTAATTAGTGTTCTAACCATTATGGATTTATTTAATATAACACCCATTCCTTTATCTCTACTTCATAAAAATATCTAATCAAATTGACTACTAAAATTGGGTTTTCTTTAACTTTTTCAGGTGGCCCATGTGGTCATTTTTTTTATCATGCCACTTGATTTTATGGTACCTCTTTGTACGAGAAGTTAGGATATTTAATCTTTACTTGCTTCAAATATCGTAAAAACACTACGCTTTGTGATATTACTTTTTATGGTATTTGGGTTTTCTCGACAGAATATTATTCCTGATCATTATGTTCATTCTATTTGCAATATCTCTATTATCAATGATTTTACTCGTCTTTGGAAAGGTTTGAATCATTATTTTCGTAAAAAATGTTTATTATTTTTTTTTCATAAAACTTCCCTTTATTATGATTGGAGTAACTCTATTTGTTTTAAAGTTCATGTTATTAAGATGGCTTTTAATATTTAGAAGAATGTGCATAGAGCTATTTCAGTCATCCTTAATTGCTTCCTCTGTGAAAAAGGTTGAATCAAATAACCATCCATTTTCTTGATCTTCTTATTGTCATGCTTTACTTAACTACTGCATTCCAAATGGCAATAGCTCCCAGTAATATGTTTCATGTCCATTATCATGCAAGGAATGTCACATGAAAAATTTATAAAAAATCGTAAGGCTATCAAAACTGCAGCTTTCTATATAGGATATGAGAGAAATGTAGGGATTTTTAAGGATTATTAAGATGTTCATGCAATATATTCACTAGACTAAAAAGCAGAAAAATAGGAATCAAAGTTTAAAAGAGATAATCCTACTTTTACGACGATCCTTACAAGTTTTAATTATGTCACTTTCTTCTAAAACTTTCTATTTGCATGTTTTGATTCTTTTGATCTTTTCTTGTTGGCTCATAGTTTAGATACAACACTTATTCATTTACTACACTTGATGGGTCTTTGCTGTTGGTTTTTTCTCGTTTTAGAGTTTCGGAGGTCTTCCTGTTGGGTTGTAGAACAAATATTCACTTCTCATCACATACTCTACAGTTGATTGTTTCTTTTTGTTGAGTTATACTCAATATTGTGAATTGATGCTATTTTAAGCTATGATGATTTCCGCCTTTCCATTGAAACTCAACCCTTCTAGGAGTTATATATATATATATATATATATATATATATATAT
>JXCR01085399.1:297337-316331 GCA_002079205.1 Phalaenopsis hybrid cultivar | reverse complement strand
CTAGAAGATGTAGATGGCACTAAGATAAGGTACATTCATATCTTTTGGAAGAAAAATTGATAATCATGAAAAAGAAGAATGAGATCTCTTAGACGAACAATCATTTATTAAAAAAAATGTTTCCTTAAATATAATACAAGAGAAAACTATGGTTGGACTGATGAATGCTTTATCAAATATGTACGAGAAGCTTTTGTTGGGAAATAAGGTATATCTATTTAGAATGTTATTTAACCATGGGATGGTAGAAGACACTTCTATAGTGGAGCATATCAATGAAATAAACTAAATCACAACTTAGTTGAGTTCAACTAACATCAACTTTCGCAATGAAGTTGGTGCCTTATTGACGTGGGGCTCAGAGAGCCAGTCGATTGAACCGGCTGGCAACAAATCCCGGTTTGATTGGAGAGCGATCCAAGTCTCTACTGAATCAAGTGGGATCTATATGGAACAAAACTACCACCTCCCCCTCTATTCCTTGTGTTCTTTCCCTAGTGGAGTCTTTAATTATTGTTCTCTGGAAATTAAGGTTTAATTTTTGCTTCTTGTTGTTTCAAAGTTTCTATTGGAGTCTTCTCCTCTCCCTATTAGGGTTGTATCTGACGACAGGTGGTGCTTTGGCTGCATCCTACTCTGAGGTGGTGTTGTATCCTCCTCTATCATCTTCTCTAACCCTTCTCCTACACCTTCCCTAACAGCTGGCCATCCCATTCCCTGTCAGCCGCCCTGCGCCTATCTCTACTACGGCAAACCTGTTGTCTAATATTCGAAACTTGTTATCTAGCCTTCCAGAACCTGCTGCCTTGCCTTCCATCTGCTCACCTACATTCCCCCAGCCTTTCGAACTCTACTGTCAGCCAATCCATGCCTTCCCCTAGATGTGCCCTTGATTTTCATGCACCCCCTTGTTGTCCAACCATCCAGTCGACAGCCTGCACTTCCCCCACCTTCCCTAACCACTACTGCAACCTCTTCTTCCTCTCATAGCTCCCTTCCCTCCACTACTACAACCTCCTCGCAGGCACCATCGCCACCTTAGATCTTCTTATCTAGCCTTAGTCGGAGATTAGTGTCAGTTGCACTCCTTTGAGTTGAGTCTTGTTTGTAACTCTAACTAGTTAATTATTGAAGTTTGCTTCCATTTTTGTTTATTTATGAACTAGTTCCAGTATCATTTGGTATCAGAGCTAGCTCAATTCTAGTCTTATCCTATCATAAGGTTTCCTAGCATCCGCCCCTACCCAAGCCCATTTTCATACAAAAAAAAATATTTTATTTCCTACCAACCACCAAGCCATAGCAAAATTTGACCTAATCCTAAAATTCCTTTGCTGATTTTCAAAATCAGCAACCCCAAATTAAATTTTCTACACCCTCTTTCACCTTCTACTCCAAACCCTATTCATGCCACCAAGGGGATACATGTCCGAGCCTATTCGGGAAAAGATACATCGAGAGATCCGTCGATTTTAGCGGAGGCTTACAGATATTGAGGATGAAACCCATGAGAGGTTACCCTCGACTGATATCTGGAGAGTCGAATAGGAGAAAGAGATGATGGTCTGAATCCCTTCCGTAAGGAGAATTTCAGCAATAAAGAAGACAGACCACGACGTTTCGGAATCCAGTATCAGAGAAGGCTTGGAGAAGGGTATCTGAATCCCTTCGATAAGGAGAATTTAGAAAGGAGATCTAATTTGGAGGCCACAGAGACTTCAGCATCAAAGTGGATCTGTCAGAGTTAAAGGGAGGTATGAATCTAAAAGACTTTATTGATTGGTTGCAATTTGTTGAACGGATCTTCGAGCATAACGATGCGCTAGAGGACAAGAATGTCAAATTAGCGGCTATCAAGTTGAACAAAAGTGCTTAGAAGAAAAGGGAAGACAATGAAAAGATTACTGTAGGAGAAGATGAAAATGATGTAGATAAAAGACCTACCACCTCATTATTGTCAAGATATGTTTCTAAAACACTACGGCCTGCAACAAAGGAATCTATTAGTAGAAAAGTTCACAAAGCAGTTTGATAAGTTGCAGGTGATGTGTGATTTGGTCGACCTAGATGAGCATACCACAACTTGTTATCTTAGGGGTATGAGGCCAGCTATTAGCAACGTGGTGCAGTTGCAACCTTATTCGTCACTTGGAGATCTTCAGACTCTAGCCTTGAAGGTGGAAAGACAATAGAAACAAAGCAGACAGTAGTCGTCCATCAGGCAGCAGCCTTCAGTCAAGCAGTCACTTACAATTACCACAATCAATAAAAGTATCTAGGGAAAAACTAGCAAGCCTGGACAAGAAAGTGACGGGTCGATCCGAGTGACAAAAAACAGGAGAAAGGTAGCTCCGCCAATACATTATTAGCTATGAAGTGTTTTAGATACCACAACAACGACCACATAGCCTTCAACTATTTCACAAGTCGAGTAGTCACCCTCAAAGATCAGGGCG
Organism: Phalaenopsis hybrid cultivar; assembly: GCA_002079205.1. Classification (NCBI taxonomy): domain Eukaryota; kingdom Viridiplantae; phylum Streptophyta; class Magnoliopsida; order Asparagales; family Orchidaceae; genus Phalaenopsis; species Phalaenopsis hybrid cultivar. The sequence continues at coordinate 313,875 of JXCR01085399.1, read as the reverse complement.
TCGTGGAGAAAATTAGCAACGAAGAGACAGTTGAGGACCTGGGTGAAGTGTATCATCTTTCACCAGATGAAAGAGAAGCAATCGTAGTTCGATGACTCCTACAGATCCATATTGATACGAGGAATTTGCAGTGGCTCTGTTACAATATATTCTGCATCTGGTATTTTGTGAACGGGAAGGTATGCAACCCCATCATCGATGAAGAGAGCAATAAGAATGTGGCGTCTACACAGATGGTTGATAAATTAGGTTCATGACTCAAACGCATTCTCAGTCATATTTACTGACATAACTAAAAAAGAAGAATTGGATCAACATCGACCAGATATGCTTAGTAGAGTTTTCGATTGAGGGTTAGCTGCATGACTAGGTGCGGTGCCACGTGGTCCTTATAAATGTGTGCCAGCTGTTGTTAGGAAGACCGTGGCAAGTTGACTGAACGGCTCGGCACGATGAATTCAAAAAGACGTATTCCTTCACCAAGGAGGGCAAGCGCGCCATCCTACTTCCTTCGGCAAAACCCGAGATCACATGAGCCCTTACCAGCAGATTCACGTCAAAGGGACCAATTTTAGTAATGATAGAGGATGATAAGACTAAGACACCACCACAAACACAAGATGGGCACAACAAATAGTATTTCCAGTTCTCAGGGTCGACATTGTACCAACAACACAACCACTGGGAAGGAAAGTTCAGGTTACCCCCACTTTAGATCTGGTTAAGCCGACCATGGGTGACTCTGGGAGTATTCAAAGATAAAGATAAGATATGCAGACTTGGTTCAATTTAGTTGTAGACTCCCAAAAGATGGGACTGATGTCGATGTTTGCCCGCAAGTTAGAGAAGACCTTAGATGCCTTGGAGAGTGATGTCGTCGCCAATGGAATCCAAGTGCTGATAAGATTGCAGATAAGGGATCAAAATCTTCGACGAATGAGGCCAAAGCTCACACAACCTCGGAAGACTGGTGCAGGGCTATGGAGCCAGCCGACCAGCCGACAACAAATCCTGGTTAGATTGGAGACCAATCCAAGTCTTTGCTGGACCGGGTGGGAACTGCACGGAACGGAATTGCTTCCCTCCCCCTCTATTCCTTGCCATTCGCGTTCTTTCCCTAGTGGTTTTTAATTACTANTCTATTCCTTGCCATTCGCGTTCTTTCCCTAGTGGTTTTTAATTACTATTTTTTAGAAGTTAGGGCAATTTTTGTCTGTCGTTGTTTCAGAATTTCTCTTGGAGTCTTCTCCTCTCCCTGCTAGGGTTGTATCCAATGAAGGGTGGTGCCCCGGCTATATTCTGCTTCGAGGTGGTGTTTATATCCTTCCCTATCATCTTCCCTAACCCTTTTCCTATGTCTCCTCTGACCACTGGCCATCCCATGCCCTGCCAGCTGCCTTGTCGCACACCTCTACTCCCGCAAACCTATTGTCCAGCCTTCCAAACCTACTGTCCAGTTTTCCAGAACCTGCTGCCCCGCCTTCCAGAACCTGCTGCCCGGCCTTCCAGCCGCCTACCTGCTCTCCCCCAGCCTTCTGAACTCTGCTGCCAGCCAACCAGTGTCTTCCCCCTAGTTGTACCGCCAGTTTTCCTGCAACCCCTGCTGTCCAAGATAAAATAGATCGCATGAATGGTGCAAGATAAAATAGATCGCATGAATAGTGCAAACTTTGTTATTACGTCTGTAAGATTTGGATTTGTCTCAACTATTGATCCTCCTTGTAGCTCTTCTTTTTTTCAAGGCATAAAGCAGAAGAAGAGTAGTCAGTTGATCCTTGTCCTAAAATGTTCTTGTTTATGATATCATTGAGCCTTTTTCTTAAACCTAACTGTTTGCTATCAAATTTCATCCCAGCTCTTCAAAAGTAATGTACCAAGCACAAGTGATATCGGAATTAGTTTAGAATTCAGCAGAAACGGAAGAAAAATTTATTAATCAATTGTTTAGGTTACAAACAAGACTACTGAATGGAAATTGCAACAGACACTAATGTTCGGCTAAGGCTAGATAAGCTGAGGTGACGATGGTGCCCGTGAGGGGGTTGTAGTAGTGGAGAGGAGGGAGCTATGAGAGGAAGAAGAGGTTGCGATGGTGGTTAGGGAAGGTGGGGGAAGTGCAGGCCGTCGGTTGGAGGGCTGGACAGCAGGGGTTGCAGGAAAACTGGCGGTACAACTAGGGGAAGACACTGGTTGGCTGGCAGCAGAGTTCAGAAGGCTGGGGGAGAGCAGGTAGGCTGCTGAAGGCCAGGCAGCAGGTTCTGGAAGGCTGGGCAGCAGGTTCTGGAAAGCTGGACAGTAGGTTTGGAAGGCTGAACAATAGGTTTGCGGGAGTAGAGGTGTGCGGCAAGGCAGCTGGCAGGGCATGGGATGANGAGAGGAAGAAGAGGTTGCGATGGTGGTTAGGGAAGGTGGGGGAAGTGCAGGCTGTCGGTTGGAGGGCTGGAAAGCAGGGGTTGCAGGAAAACTGGCGGTACAACTAGGGGAAGACACTGGTTGGCTGGCAGCAGAGTTCAGAAGGCATAAAGCAGCAAATCCAATTGATGAATATGTGAACTTTGCAACTTAAGATATTAAAGATGCTGTAATCTCTAGTTATGAAAGTCCAGTGAAATACTAGATCATAGACTCAAGTTTTATATTCTCAGTGTAATTCAGCTAATGAGCTTATATTAAATAGTCTTATGAGATTATTGAAAAAATTATCATGTTAATGATCCCTTAAGAATTGTGGACTATATAAGAGTTTCACAAGGCAAGGTATATTCAAGGCTTGAACTAGGATATGATCTCAATTGAAAAGGCAGATGTGTAAGGATATACCTTGACCTTTTGTAATGATATTTAGAAGACGACCAAGGGTGCTCTGGTAATAGCACAGGTAAATATAGCACTATGTATGTGACTACCATCATTGAAACAATAAGAGAAGTTGTGGACTCAAATACTAACTTGGATAGATAACATTAAAGGTTGGCAGATATAAATTTAAAGAGATAAAGAAACTATATTAAAAACTAAGGTGTTATTTAGGATCACTTTCATTTTTTGCTTTTTTTCTTTTTTATTTTACTTTATTTAGTTTATGTTTTGATTTAAATTAAGACATGTTTGGTTGAAGTAGTTATTCTATCACTCAAAAAAACTCATAGGTATTTTGAATTTTTTTTACAAACAAGTCAACTTGTTTTTAGAAACAAAAAATATAAAAATTTTACAGATTAAACTTGTTTGCAAAAACAAAGAAAAAAAATAAGAACAAAAACATAAAACAAAAGTGATGTCAAGCGAGCCCTAAACATTCAAATTTAAAACTTTTGGATTCTAGTTTAANACCTTCCCTAACCACCATCGCAACCTCTTCTTCCTCTCATAGCTCCCTCCTCTCCACTACTACAACCCCCTCGCGGCACCATCGTCTCCATAGCTTATCTAGCCCTAGCCGAAGATTAGTGTCTGTTGCAATTTCCATTTCTTGTTTGTAACCTAAACAATTGATTAATAAATTTTTCCTTCCGTTTCTGCTGATTTCTAAACTAATTCCGATATCACTTATGCTTGGTACATTACTTTTGAAGAGCTGGGATGAAATTTGATAGCAAACAGTTAGGTTTAAGAAAAAGGCTCAATGATATCATAAACAAGAACATTCTAGGACAAGGATCAACTGACTACTCTTCTTCTGCTTTAAGCCTTGAAAAAAAGAAGAGCTACAAAGAGGATCAATAGTTAAGACAAATCCAAATCTTAGAGACGTAATAACAAAGTTTGCACTATTCATGTTGGAAATTTGATAAGATAGATCGCATAAAAAGGTATGCCTAAAAAAGAAAGATAAACAAGCTAACAGATCCAATTGATGAATATGTGAACTTTGCAACTTAAGATATTAAAGATGCTTTAATCCCTAGTTATGAAAGTCCAGTGAAAAACTATATCATAGACTCAAGTTTATATTCTCAGTGTAATTCAGCTAATGAGCTTATATTAAATATTGTCTTATGAGATTATTGAAAAAATTATCATGTTAATGATCCCTTAAGAATTGTGGACTATATAAAAGTTTCCCAAGGCAAGGTATATTCAAGGCTTGAACTAGGATATGATCTCAATTGAAAAGGTAGATGCGTAAGGATATACCTTGACCTTTTGTAATGATACTTAGAAGACGACCAAGGGTGCTCTGGTAATAGCACAGGTAAATATAGCACTATTTATGTGACTACAATCATTGAAACAATAAGAGAAGTTGTGGACTCAAATATTAACTTGGATAGATAACATTAAAGGTTGGCAGATATAAATTTAAAGACATAAAGAAACTATATTAAGAACTAAGATGTTATTTGGGATCACTTTCATTTTTTGCTTTTTTCTTTTTTATTTTATTTTATTTAGTTTATTTTTTTATTTAAATTAAGACATGTTTGGTTGAAGTAGTTATTTTATCACTCAAAAAAACTCATAGGCATTTTGAATTTTTTTACAAACAAGTCAACTTGTTTTTAGAAACAAAAAATATAAAAATTTTACAGAATAAACTTGTTTGCAAAAACAAAGAAAAAAAAAACAAAAACATAAAACAAAAGTGATGTCAAACGAGCCCTAAACATTCAAATTTAAAACTTTTGAATTCTAGTTTAACAAACAGNATTTGATAAAGCATTCATCAGTCCAACCATAGTTTTCTCTTGTATTATATTTAAGGAAACATTTTTTTTTAAAATAAATGATTGTTTGTCTAAGAGATTTCATTCTTCTTTTTCATGATTATCATTTTTTCTTCCAAAAGATATGAATGTACCTTATCTTAGTGCCATCTACATCTTCTAGCATGCAGCCATTTAAATTGTCATCATATTTCCATCCTTAGTGACTAGTTCCTTTAGGATTTTAAAGCTTAGGTCTAATATTAATTGTTGGGGAAAACTATGTGCATGAGGGCAATGACAAAGAATGAGAATTAAGTAATAATAATCATATATATATATATATATTACCTAGAAAAAGAAAAAAGCAATTTACTTGTTTCAATGAAATTTTGCTTGTATCCAATGCCACTCAAGGGACTTATTCTACTATTTTTGAGATGAATACAAAAATACTAATTGTTATTTCCAAATGGTTCCTTTTCTTCCTTCTATTTGTCAAGTTCCTTTTTCTCCTATTCACAATTTCCCTCTTAATTCCCCTTTCTCGAATCTCTTTTCATTACCAAAACACACTTCATAGAAAAGTAAACCTGCCCATATAGTGTGTGTGTGCCTGCCCATATAGTGTGTGANATATCTCCTTTTTCCTTCAAAATTTATCATCCAACCACTCCAAGGAGCAGCCCAAGCTGTTGGCAACCTCCCACTCCCTTGAATTCCCTAGTAACACAAGGGATGGCAAGAACTGATTTCAATAAACCTACCATTACAAACTTCAACTACTAACTTAATCACAATTTTGCCAATAAAAATAGAATTTCTCACTTTAAAGCTAAATCAAAGAGAAAAACGAAGTTGTGGGAAAACAAGAGCATGGCAGGACTGAATGCAAGAGAACCTAATTAGAGTGTTAACAGACAATTTCAAAATAAATCTCTTCTCCATGATCATCTTATCATCAATCTGGGAAGAATTTTGGTTTTGATCACAAAAAAATTTAGATTTTTGCAAGAATCTAGAGAATCCTTTAAAAAACTAATCAATTCTACAACATTTTGTATCATTGCTCTGCGTCAATTTAATATCCTAATACAATCGTATTGCAGAGTCAGGATGATTGCGGGTAAGAATAATAACAAAGTGCAATCCCCACTATATTTCATATCATGGGAATTATAAATGAAAAGTAGAAGAGCTAACAAAAAACTACAATAGATGCAATTAAGAAGGTATAATAAGGAGATAATTGTCAATATGAATTTTTTTACTGATCCAAATGTGCATGTGCAAAGATATAGATACAAAGCCAAAGTGCAAGAAGACTTTGAACTCAAGAATCTCATAAGGTAATGAGGAATGATAACAATAACTACCATTCAAAATAAGCCGTAAATTGTCACAATGTGCCACCCACATCAAATAGAGGATGAGAACAACCTCAATTTCAATTTAGGTGGACAAAGCCTCATTGGTCGACTATTATATGTCAAGCGCACCATGGCGATGGCTACTTGAGAAGTTTGGGGCACATTTATCATTAAAAATGGCTATAGCAACCAATGAATATTCTACAACAACAGAGCTTACTACACGGTTTGGGTATATCAATTGATCTGACAACATTTCATGTGTTAGTTATATCACCAACAGACAACATAGCCTAATAAAATATTTTTTGAGTTAAGTACAACCTTCTAGGATCGACCATAAATTATATCATCTTAATTGATGGTCATTTGTAAAGGCAGGCGAATTTAAATGGGGAGTCGTAATTTAGGAGACTCCTAAACTCTAATTCAACCAAACTAAGACTAAATAAAGTAAGAAAATGAAACTGGAGTTTAGCCATGCAAAATTAAGGGCAATAAGTTTCATAAAAGTTTAAAATAGGCACTAGTACCAAGGTGGAATCTAAAAAAAAATTAAAAATAAAAATAAAAATTAAAAAAGGTAGAAATTTCTTATACTAAATGAATACGAAATAAAAAGTGTATTCATGATTTTTAGACAAAATAGCAAAGAAGCTACAAGTTAAAACTTTCTTTTAGGATTAAAATAAGCAAAACTAACTCCACAATTCAAGCCACTAAATGTAGACTTTCAGCTTTTAAGTTTACTATTTATAGAGATTTCGGATAAGTCAAAACTAACTTGGAGAATTCAGCCCAAAGAAGATGGAAGAGAAAAGGTTATAAAGGACTCAACAAAATTAAGAAGTATCAATTTGAACTCGTAAGTCACCCCCTCCATGACGTACAACTAATATGAGATATTTCAAAGAATTTTAGCTATTTGTCTAAATAATATCATTTTAATTATAAAAAAAATGTGGATAAGAACTTATCTATCAAATAACTTATCTTGACAGATATTATTGATCACATACTTGTATATTTTTGGATTTAATTTAAATTTTATTGAAAGTTTCTAATTCCTTTATTAGGAAATTAAATGGTTATACAAATAACTTATAACTAAACTTTTGATAGTCAAATAAATGGTTGCTCTCCTATCTCTCCCTCTATCCTTTCAAATCCATCAATCGCATGCTCCTAGAAGCAACTCAAGCCACCTCTACCTTCGTTTCCCAAGCCAAAAGGGATGGAAAGAGCATCTTTCAACAATTATGTAGTTACAGCTGCTGGTTAAAGCAATTAAGTCAATTGTTGGATAGATCGCTATTTTGTTAATAACAATGGAACTGCTAACTGTTTAAAGCTAAATCAGTATACCATAAAAAATGAAAACAAGGGTAATGGAGGATTAAAAAAGGCAAATCAACTTGGATTTTAAATGATCAATTTCATGGTACTTGGATTTTAAATGATCAATTTCATGGTACTGCTCTTTTCCTTGATCAACTTACCATCAACCTGATTTTATCTCCTAAAAACCTAGATTTTTGCAAACCTCTAAAATACCCTGCAAAAAGGCTACCAGTTCCACAATATTCTGCAATATTACTACTAAGAAAATTTGATATCATAATATAACTATATCGCGTTGTCGGGTTAATTATGGATCCAATGATCATAGGGGAATCTGATATGATCTGACGTCGAAATCGACTCGAAATTTTACCGAAGTTAGGACAAACACGAATATTTTCTTCAATAATTCAAACAACTCACACAAATGCAAAGGATAAACACCTACAATTCGAGAGGTAGGCAATCTCTCCCAGTTCCTACAATTTGAGAGGTAGGAAGTCTTTCTCAAGACCTAAACCTAAGGCTCACAACTCAATCTCATGCATAAAAACCAACCCTGAACATAATAAATCTATTTATACCCAACAATAATAATAATACACGACTTAATTTCCATTAGATGTATAAAAGACAAATTTGCCCTAAGGCTAAGTGCCCTCGTAACAGAATCCAAAACACAAAAGCTAGAGCTAAGCACATATCAATATTTAAGGATCATCACTAGTGGCATCCTTTGATAGCACATCACAATACAACATCTTTATTAATGACATCATCTAGAAGCATGGACCAAAAGCTGGAAACATTTAGTGGAGAATAAATATGGTGTAAAAATAAAGTACTTGAGATCATATAATGAACAACATTAAAACAACAGGTAGTTCAAAGAATTTGTGATCCCCACATGAAAAGAAAGACGTGAATCAGTAAGTTGTGATCCCCTCTATTGAATTCTCCACAAGCTACAATCACGGGGAGAAAAGTTGTGATACCCTCTATCGCCTTCCCCGTGAGCTACGATCACGGGGAGAAAAGCGTGGCTCATCACCGTGAGTCGTGATCCCGTAGTAGCCCTAATGGCAACTGCTTCATGCGAATACAAAGCGAAAAGAGGTGAGTGTCGGGTTTCTGGGGGCCGCCTCCCAACCGCTGCCTTCCCAGCTAGGTCTGATCGCGATTGTATCGTAGGGTATGGTCACGAAGGAGAGTCCTGTGGGCTGCGATCAAAAGAAATGGTGAGTTTTAGGTCTTGGTTTGTCGCGATTATTCCCTCCAATCATGACGGTTTCACAAAATGATGTCACTGAATCTTCTGTATTCCGTGATCCTTTCCCATGGTACAATCCTTCCCAAATAAAATTGCAACTATCACCCAGTCTTCGGACCCCAAACGTTGTTTTCCAGAAATCTTGCTCTGATACCGGTTTGATATGCTCCAGACCCAAAACAAAGTAGAAAAATCACAATAAAATAGCAAGAGATAGATGGAAAACTCAAACGAGGGCTGCTATTATCAAAAAAAAAAAAAAGCAAATCGGCAAGAAACAATGGTGATCTACTTTTCGAGAGGTAGATCGACCCTCCCGCAACCCTAGATGTCGCTAGGAACACCACATAAAGAAAGAAACGGCAGTCAAATAAAAACATGCATAAACATAACCCTAAACATAATAAGCATATTTATATTTAACAATAATGATAATAAAAGATTAAATTGTCCTTAGGTATACAAAAGGCGAACTTACCCATAGACTAGGCATAGACTTAACAGATTACTGAGCACACGAACAACAATCAAAATTAAAGAGCAAAATCAAAAAGGTTGCACGTCAAGTTTTTTGAGTTGATGCGATAAGTGATGTGGCTTTACTGAGCAATAGAAGAGCTTCTAGACTTCTGGGATATAAGCTACTTGAAGATGTGTGGACTAGCAAAGAGACCTTTCTCCTTTAAAGATTTTTGAATGTCATTCGTAGGCATATGTAAACTCTTTTGAGAATTACTTCATTCAAAAAGGAATGAATAACCTAGATTATCAATTTTGGGTAGATAAAATTGGAAAGACCATCAGAAATAGAAATTTTACTTTNATATATATATATATATATATATATATATATATATATATATATATATATATATATATGCGTGTGTGTGTGTGTCAATGCGACACACAAGAATTTATTATTGCTTCAAAGTGCAGAGGGCAAAGTAAAGTGACACTTTTATCAATCAAAACACTTATAATTTATATAAACTAAAAATGTATTGACACATTTTTGAACAATTATAAAACATGGAATAATCAACTTAAACTTTGATATTGAATATAAAATATGTGTTTTTAAATTATAAATCACAATGCTACACACAAAAATTTATTATTGCTTCAAAGTGCAGAGGGCAAAGTAAAGTGACACTTTTATCAATCAAAACACTTATAATTTATATAAACTAAAAATGTATTGACACATTTTTTAAAAATTATAAAACATGGAATAATCAACTTAAACTTTGATATTGAATATAAAATATGTGTTTTTAAATTATAAATCACAATGCCACACATAAAAATTTATTATTGCTTCAAAGTGCAGGGTGCAAAGTAAAGTTNAAGTAAAGTGACACTTTTATTAATCAAAACACTTATAATTTATATAAACTAAAAATGTATTGACACATTTTTAACAATTATAAAACATGGAATAATCGACTTAAATTTTGATATTGAATATAAAATGTAAGCAAAGTTTTAGGGTGCACTTGGGGCGGCGGTGCGGTGCCGCACAACAGTTTTTCCTGTTTGGTAAAATTGTTTTTTGCCAACATTCTTAAAAAACTGCAACTAAAAACTGTATTTTTCCACCATATCTGGTTACCTGCTGTGGCTACTAAAAAGCTGCGACCTGATTTTTTCAAAAAAAAAAAAAATTAACAGCAGTTTCTTCTTCAAACAACTACAACTGCCCCAAACAAACCCTTAGCTTGAAAGCAAACTTTGAGGTTGAACTTACAAATTAAAATTTTTAACAATTTCTAACAGTTTACGGTGATAATTAAAAACTAAAATTGCAGAGAAAACTCTTATAATTCATAAAAACTCTAAGTTTTAAAACATAAAAAAATAATTAAACCTTAGGTTTCATAAACAAGCTAAAAAAATTCAGTAGTCATCATCTTCTCATTCATTAATATAATATTTTTTTGTTTCAGGCAGAAAATTTTCATTTTTAAAAGTGTGTCAATTTCACTCTCTTTTTTACACTATAGTGGATACAAGTCGATATGAACAGCCCTCATTATACTTAAACTCTTTTTATTTTTTGTTCAACTAAATTTTACAGATCATCTTCGATTAACTGCATCACTTTGTCTCCGAGTGAGATCTTCATCATCATATTGTTCCTCATGAGTATTTTTNATTTCTAACAGTTTACGGTGATAATTAAAAACTAAAATTGCAGAGAAAACTCTTATAATTCATAAAAACTCTTAAGTTTTAAAGCATAAAAAAATAATAAAACCTTGGTTTCATAAACAAGCAAAAAAAATTCAGTAGTCATCATCTTGTCATTCATGAATATAATCTTTTTTTGTTTCATGTAGAAAATTTTCATTTTTAAAATTTTATTCTTCAGCTTTTTCCCGTGTGTCAATTTCACGTTCTCTTTTTTACACTATAGTGGATACAAGTCGATATGAACTAGCTTTCATATACTTAAACTCTTTTTATTTTTTTGTTCAACTAAATTTTACAGATCATCTTCGATTAACTGCATCACTTTGTCTCCGAGTGAGATCTTCATCATCATATTGTTGCTCATGAGTATTTTGTATTTCTCTAATTAACTACTCATAACTTTCCATCAATTGAATTCAAAACAATTGGATTAAGATGATCTCTCAGATTGAATATTTTCTTGAAAGCTTGATTGCATTTGATATAAACTAAATTATTTGTCCTTTTGATCTAGCGGATTTTTTTCACTCAATTTTTTTTTAAATGAGTGAAGAAATCAAAACTAATGCATAAAACGCTTGAGATATTTCTTTGTTTAAAATTGGTGAAGTATCAGTCTGCTAAATAACACTTTAGTTCCTTTCACACCCAACAATACTGTAAGTCAATACTGAGATCTTGACATCAGTTTTTGCAAAGTTGGGGCTAACGGATCATACATATCTCACGCGTACGCTATATTATAAATATAATTTCACTTAAAAATATTTTTATGTATTAAAGACTTAAAATTATCTAGAATATTCAATTAATTATGTTTATCGCTATTATGGATGACTCAGTGGCGAATAAACCTCCAGCATGTTTATAAATAAAAAGTTCTTGATCTACGATCATTCTTTTCTTTTGTTTTGCCACTAACATGCTCATAGCTGCATATATTAGTCTTTCATTAATTGTCCATTTGATTACATCTCAAACTTATTCTCTTAAAAAAAAAACTCTTGGTTAAGAATATTTAGTTTGATGCAATAATTGTCAAAGTTGATACCTCTATCTATCGTCAATAAATAAAAATTTGGTCATATTTTCTGCATCTCTTCCAAATGCACAATGGATTACATTCGTGAATTTGTTTATTGCATTATAAATATAACATATTGTCTGTTGTTTTCACTGTAACATTTTAACCATTTGGCTTTTAACCTTTAAAGTATAAATCACACCATTCTAGAATCTATTCTTGAGGAGGATTTTTTTGCTTTCATTCCTCAAAACTAAATCTAAACTTGCTCCAATCTTCAGAAGCAAACGTGTGTCTTAAATTTGTTTTTTGCTTATATATGCTCATGAGGGTTTGAAAAGATGTTAAAAAAATGAGTGAGAACGGATCTCACCAGCTCTATACTTAGATCAGTTGGTCGGGCATCTGTTTGTCAGTTGTAAGTCCCCTCTGGTTTGGGGTTCATTCCCCTCGGTGGAGGGTGTGGTACTCGAATTGTTAGGCACATTGNATCACGGGGAGAAAAGCGTGGCTCATCACCGTGAGTCGTGATCCCGTAGTAGCCCTAATGGCAACTGCTTCACGCGAATACATAGCGAAAAGAGGTGAGTGTCGGGTCTCTGGGGGCCGCTTCCCAACCGTTGCCTTCCCAGCTAGGCCTGATCGCGATTGTATCGTAGGGTATGGTCACGAAGGCAAGTCCTGTGGGCTGCGATCAAAAGAAATGGTGAGTTTTGGGTCTTGGCTTGTCGCAATTATTCCCTCCAATCATGACGGTTTCACAAAGTGATGTCAGCGAATCTTCTGTATTTCGCGATCCTTTCCCATGTTACAAACCTTCCCAGATAAAATTGCAACTATCACCAAGTCTCCGGATCCCAAGCGCTGTTTTCCATAAATCTTGCTCTGATACCAGTTTGATATGCTCCAGACCCAAAACAAGGTAGCAAAATCACAATGAAATAGCAAGAGATAGATGGAAAACTCAAACGAGGGCTGCTATTATCAAAAAAAAAATGCAAACCGGCAAGAAACAATGGTGATCTACTTTTCGAGAGGTAGATCGGCCTTCCTGCAATCCTAGATGTCGCTAGGAACACCACAAGAAGAAAGAAACGGCAGTCAAATAAAAACATGCATAAACCTAACCCTAAATATAATAAGCATATTTATATTTACAAATAATGATAATAAAAGACTAAATTGTCCTTAGGTATACAAAAGGCGAACTTACCCTTAGACTAGGCATAGACTTAACAGATTACTGAGCATACGAACAACAATCAAAATTAAAGAGCAAAATCAAAAAGGTTGCACGTCAAGTTTTTTGAGTTGATGCGATAAGTGATGTGGCTTTACTGAGCAATAGAAGAGCTTCTAGACTTCTGGGATATAAGCTACTTGAAGATGTGTGTACTAGCAAAGAGACTTTTCTCCTTTAAAGATTTTCGAATGTCATTCGTAGGCACATGTAAACTCTTTTGAGAATTACTTCATTCAAAAAGGAATGAATAACCTAGATTATCAATTTTGGGTAGATAAAATTGGAAAGACCATCAGAAATAGAAATTTTACTTTTAATGAATTATGAAATGAAAAAATATAGCAATTCAAAAAGACTGCACATACAAATATGTAGAGCATGCTGAGATATCTGATGCAATGTTGAAATAAGTGAATAAGAGAAAAATATTGCAAAAATATAAAAAGGCGAGAACATGAATAAGAAGATCTCAACAAATGACTAAGCCTATGCAAAGATAACACCCTCCCTTTATTGCTTGTTGGTAACAAATGCTAATAAACCTCAATAAGCAATGCATGATAGATACTTAGCCAAGTGGGAGCTATCAAAGAACAAANGGCTGTCGACTACCTAACGCAACCCTCCACTTTTCTCATCCGGGCTTGGGACCGGCAACGGCAGTGTTAGAAATTTTACTTTTAATGAATTATGAAAATGAAAAAATATAGCAATTCAAAAAGATTGCACATACGAATATGTAGAGCATGTTGAGATATCTGATGCAATGTGGAAATAAGTGAATAAGAGACAGATATTGCAAAAAAATAAAAAGACGAGAACATGAATAAGAAGATCTCAACAAATGACTAAGCCTACGCAAAGATAGCACCCTCCCTTTATTGCTTGTTGGTAACAAATGCTAATAAACCTCAATAAGCAATGCATAATAGATACCTAGCCGAGTCGGAGCTATCAAAGAACAAGAGGCATTGCAAAACAAGAAATGTTTCAAGATCAAGGAAAACACAAAAGAAAAGTAAGATGTGTGATAGCTGAATTTTATAGATTTTCAGTTAGTAATCTAAGATATTGCAATATGTCCGCAACCTCCATTGAAGATTGAGAGAGGGCGTCACATCAAAATGGTTCTCCCAAAAAAGTACATCAAAATCCTAATCTCTAAANTTTCAGTTAGTAATCTAAGATATTGCAATATGTCCGCAACCTCCATTGAAGATTGAGAGAGGGCGTCACATCGGAATGGATCTCCCAAAAAAGTACATCAAAATCTTAATCTCTAAGAGAGAAACTAATAAGTTGTGAAGTTTAAATTACCTATAATTATCTAGGTAATATGATCAAAGTTTGCTCCTAAATCCAAGCCCTTCAAATTTCTCCTAAATTTTAAGAAATTTTTTAAAATCTATTAGTACTTTCAAGCCCCTCAAATCTCAACAGCTCGTTCATTTGAGTTGTTATCACATTTCTGGATTTATCGACTTCCCTCAACCAATTTAATTACCAAACTATCAAATTTATGGATGGAATGGAGAAGGGAATAGGACCCGGCCTCTTGGCCATCAAGTTTCATCTTCAAGGACCAAGTATTCATATAGCCAGAAAGATGAGGATAGGAGCAAGCAGTAGATAAACATCCATCCACGAGTTTTGAACAAAGATTAGTATAGAGATCTATAATTAACTTCAAGGTTGATGTTGATAGGTGTAGGTCATAAACTTGAGTTCTTTGGTTGTCAAGCTCTGAAGACGACATTTGTGTACACCGACTGCAGCTAGCGAGATTGATTATGTGAGAAATATATTGGCATAGAAATATCGAAGAGTTGACTCTCATCCATGAAGTTAAACTTTTTAACTGCAAATAGATTTGACCACTAGTGTAATTGATCCAACATTGCCCATCCCCACCCCCATCTTAACACTCTTATAACATAATGAGTAGTAGATTGCATTTTTCCATAACTTCGCATGTCAATAACAGTAAGAAAATATACCTAAACCATTACTTTTATAATGCACATTATTTTTTGTGACAGGTCACCAATCGTTTATCTAGAATTCATCATCAGAACTAACCCAAATCAGCTGGACAGAAGATCATCTCAGGAACAAGAAAGCGTTCATTTGTAAGGCTGAATTCCTGCATCAAAGAGAACTGTGTCAGTTTTTTTCTAATCAGAAAACTGTCCATTTTTGTGATAAACAGGTTTGTGTCCTACACTTTTATTCATGTCCATTCTCTTCCTATCCTCTGTTTTCTCTGTATGCGCTTGACTATCCTCTACCTGCATTCCTATCGTAGTAGAGGATCCATTAGATAGCGAGAGGAATCTGTGTGCCTCATCAAGATCTTTAACAAAACCCCTTGTATGTGTGATGCCATCGGGGAGAACATAAGTGCATCTGAAAGGATTGTCCTTCCCTGATTTCCTTAATAAGATTAAACAGGAAATAGACACATAAGCAAGCCACGAACACAAAAAAAGACGGATGATGGGCACAAAATGCAAAACAACATATCAACTCAATGCTCACGCCCAGAAACTAAAATGCAAATATCTTCCCAAATGGGGCAATTTCATTAATCGATTACCAAAAGCTCACAATTTTATAATTTCCTCGGAACAAAATGGAAAATAAATGAAGTTCCCCGAACTACGCTAAGTAATTGGTTAACAAGAATAGCATCCAGTCACNAAAAGGTACAGAAACGGGAATAACGGCAACTGCAGGTAGCAGAAAACAGCGGCAAAAAAGAACAGAGACAACTTTGAACAGCGGCAAAAAGGAACACCACGCTGAACAGCGGCAGGTCGGTCTCAACTGGAGAATATCAAGGCCTGGCTGCTATATACGGGAGATAATTCTTACTGGTCTGGCTGCTATATTGATACCAAGGGCCTGGCTGGGAGAGTTTCCAGGGGGAACACCAGGGAAATTCTTACAGCAGGAAGAGTCGGTTGCAGGGGAAAAGACTGCAGGAAGAGTCGGCGGTTAGTGTTGAATTCTTGGCTTTGATATCATGTTAGATTTGAGGAAGCAACAGTATAATTTTATTAATAGAAAGAGGGGTATTTAAACCCAATTACAGGAGGCATAATAATGGAAAGCAATAAAAACAGATTAAAATAATTAGGAAAGAAAATAAAACAGAATAAAATAAAAGCGGAAAAACATAATCTAGGAATAAAATCAAATAATAAGTAATAATGATATAGGGATAGCCGTTTTATTCTAATAAAAAATATAAATTACCAATATGTAAGTATATAGCTCGGTTGATTATCTTTCTTTGCATGAAGCACAATTTTTTTTCAATCTGTTCAATTTATGCATTTAAGAGTTTAAGGAACTTCGTTTTAGTTTTTGATTATCCATTTACATATATCAACTCTAACAATATAGTGCTTGATAATGAATTAACAAAAAAATCAATTTAGACCGCTTT
>JXCR01085399.1:266118-297322 GCA_002079205.1 Phalaenopsis hybrid cultivar | reverse complement strand
GTGTGTTCTTTCTCTTTTTAATATATATATATATATATATATATATATATATATATATATTAAAAATATTAGATTTGAGAAAAGAACAACATAATTTTATTGATAGAAGGGGTATTTAAAACTAATTACAATAGACATAATAATGAAAAACAACAATAACAGAATAAAATAACTAGGAAAGAAAATAAAACAGAATAAAACAAAAGAGGAAAAACATAATCAAGGAATAAAATCAAATAATAAGTAATAATGACGTAGGGATAGCCGTTATATTCTAATTCTCCCCCCTCAAGTTGATGCATAGATTTCAGTTATGTTTAATTTGGACTTAAAATCATTGAAAACAAGACAAGATAAATTCTTGGTAAAGATGTTTGCTAGTTGACCACTAGAGGGCATATATGAAAAACAAATCTCTCCAGACTCGATCTTTTTCTTATTAAAGGCCTATTGATTGTCACATGTTTGGTACGATCATGCTGGAATGGGTTATGAGCAATGTTGATTTTGGTTTTATTATCACATAATAGCTGTAGCAGGATAGATGTTGACACATGAAATTCACGGAATATGATGCGTAGCCAGAGAGATTCATAAATTCTTAAGGACATGGATCAGAAGTCAGCTTCAACATTGTTTCGGGCAACCACAAACTATTTCATGATTTTACATGTGACAAGATTGCCTCCCAAATGAGCAATACCTCGAGATGGGACGCTTGTCATGAACTGATCTGGCTTAATCAGCATTTGTATAAACAACATAGACCGAGAGGTGTGGCGGGAAATAAACAAACCTGAGTTCGGTGTACCTTTTAAGTAGTGGAGGATTTGGTGGACAACCTGAACGTGGTGCTCGTAGGTTTCATGCATGAATTGACTCACTATTCTAACTGCATGACATATGTCGGGTCGAGAATGAGCCAGGGTAGATGAGTTTTCTTGCAAGACATTGTTAATGAGTTTTATTGAGAGGTACAACGTTGAGAACGTAAGATAATTTTTCATTTGGATTCATGGAAACAACAACAGGTTTGCACAAAAGAAGGTTGCTCTCTATCGAGAGATCAATCAAATATTTGACAAATTCCCTGGGAGACCCGAGCTACTTCCATGCCTAGAATGTACCAGAGGGATCCCAAATTCTTCATCTCGAAGGATGAAGTAAAAATATCTTTTAAGGCCTCCAATGCTGGAAGATCGTTACTTGTAAGAATACTATCTTCAATATACACAATAAGGATAACTACCTGATCATTATAGGAGTGCCGGAAGAAGAGGATATGATCCGATTGAGCGACTAAAACCAAGACCAATGACCACCTTTGTGAATTTGTCAAACTAGGCCCTTAGGGATTGCTTTAGCCCATATAGGGACTGGTAGGCTGCACACTTGTCCTCTGGAGGCATTAAAATCAAAACTTGGGGGGAAAGATATGTACACCTTTTCTATCAGCTCTCCATTCAAGAATGCATTCTTCACAACTAGTTGGAATAATGACCAATCCATATTCACCGCAAGTGACAACAAGACTCAAATAATATTTAATTTACCCACTGGAGCAAATGTCTCCTCATAGTCAACTTCATTGGTCTAGGAGGGTTCGAAATTTGTGAATTAGCGGGGAGGCATGACATTAAGACGACTAGGAGGGTTCAAAATTTGTGAATTTTAGAAGGGACTCTATTTATGAGATACGTGGTAGTGAGAATGACATCGTTCTAAAATCTTTTTAGAATATTGGATTGAAACATAATGGAGCGATCAACATCGAGAAGGTGACAGTTTTTCCTTTCGGGTACTTCATTTTGTTGAGAAGCGTTCGTACATGAGCTATGGTGGAGAACGCCCTTTACTCACCAAGATTTCATCCAAAATAAAGTTGAAAACTCACGGCCATTGTAGGTCTGAAGGACCTGAATAGGAGTTTTGAATTGAATTAAAATGAAGATGCAGAAGTTTTGGAAGGTGACAACAACCTCCGATTTTTTCTTTTAAATGTAGATCTACATAATTCGAATGTGGTCATAAACCAAAGTCAGGAACCAGCATTTATTAGTGTAGCTGGGAGTACGAGAGGGTCCCCATAGATCACTGTGAATGAGAGAAAAATGAGTGGAATGTGTGTAAGTGTGGGGTGGGTAATGGATCCGATGCTGTTTGACTAACTGACATGTTTGACAATTGAAATTAGAAATATTATTATTAGAAAACATTAAAGGATATAAATTTTTTTAATATTGCAAGCTAGGATGGCCTAAACGACAATGCAACAACATAATGAGACATTCAATGATTTGAGTTAAGCTTTAGCTTCTGAGAGACGTGTTCTCACTCTCCATGCTCTTCTCTTGGAAGTAGTAGATTCTGGTTACCCTCTTAGCTGTTCCAATCATCTCCCCGATTGATGGTCTTAAAAAACACAACTGTTAGAAGAGAAATTAGCAACACAATCAATATCATTTGTCAATTTGTTGATAGATAACAAGCTATATTGCAATTGTAGAACATATAAAATAGTCTCCAAAGTCAGATCAGTTTAGTACAATTGACCATTTGCCAGCAATGGAACTACAGGAGCCATCGACAATTCTGATGGTATCTTTTCTAGAGCACGAATAGTAAGTCGAGAAAACTTGTGAGCATCTAGTCATGTGATCCATGACACTTGAATCAATAATCCATGAACTAGAGGCGAAATAAGCTGTGAAAGCCATAGGAAGAATATCTTGTCAAAAGTGGCGGGTAAATGGACCCATAGAGACTTGATGGGTTCCAAGTAGCTTGATCAATTGCTCTTTCTGGTTTCTTAAGGATTCAAAGGATTCTGGGATGTTCCGTGTGGGAGTTGGTTGAACTGGGGTAGATTCGGACGTTGCTGTGAAGCCTAGCAGAGGATTTGGCCTAAGGTTTGTATGTCGGTTTACCCCTGAAGTTTCAAGCACTTGTCTCGAGTGTGGTTGGGTTTGATTGTAAACACAAGTGGAGTGACTGGTTTGAGGTGGCATGGACGACGGTAGAGCACGATTTGAGATGATTCCGATTGAGCCAAAAGAAATATGGTTGGGGTTCCGAGACATGATGGATTTGTAACTCACCGGTTGATGGAAAGCTGCAAGAAAGCTGCTGGAAAGATTGAGTAAGTTTGGGAGCTGGACTACAGAAAATTTTGGAGCCGTACTGTAGAAAATCTGAGAAGCAGGAGCCAAACCCAGCGAGAAGGATCAACAGGGATGGCAGAAGAGAAAGTTTGCAGAGAAGGGCTGCGGTAGTGCTTTCCTGTGGAAGGGTTGGGATCTGCTGCTGAAGAGATCTGCGGTTGATGGGTATCANTGCCTAACCAGACTAAGGCAGCTTGATAACTCGCCAAGGAAGCTCAACTCCTCCCATGACAAACTTTGCCTAACTACTCATGAGATCAACTCGCCTAAGAAGATCAACTTGTCCCACGACTGAGTTGAGTGAGATGCATCACTAGTAAGTTTTGCTCATGGAAAGACATTTTTTATAAGAAATAATTATTCATGCATGGGGGCCAGGATAATATTAAGTATAATACCCCTGCCAGAAGAGGGACAAGAGAGATAGATCAAAGATTTCTCGGGACACCGAGTTTAATGAATATTTAATTTGTGACGCTTAAGTTTACCCTCCTATAAATAGGGTGATTAATGTAATGCAAAGGGTGGAATTTCTAGATGTTAAAGAAGCTCATTTTTCTCATTTATTCCCTATTTTTTCTTAAGCTCAAGCTTTTTCTTATTTCAACGTATTTTCTTGGTGGTGTGGATTTACAAACAAATCATGATTGAACATTTTGGAAGATGGGGCGAGCTTAGATCATGCCACATACAAGAATATGAGTCACACGAGGAACATACCCAAATAATAGGGAAATCACTAGCAACATGAACTACATTAGAGAATTTGTTACAATAAATCAACGAATTAAAAGAAAATATGATAACAGTGATACTAGAAATGCTCCAACAAACACTAAGGCAAAGCACATGGGAATAAGTACTCCCTCCAGAATTAACAACATACCAGAGAACAATACTCGTGTTTGGTAGGAGAAGGAACTCATACCTTGCTCTAGTTGAGGATGATACGTACCTTATTGACAACGCTAGTTCAACCTCCTCAGAGTACGAAGGGGATAGAAGGCAAATTGGAATCCCATGATAATATTAACTGGAGAATGCTTTCTCCAAAGATATTACCAAGGAGGAGGCCTTAATGATATTTAAGATTCTATTATTGGAATCTTATCGAGGTAGATCTGACTCTTCTAACCACATTGCTTCATTTGAATCAACAGCGTGCTTGCTTAGAATAAATGACGCTTTAAATTTCATTTATTCTTCGTAACTCTAAAGGAGTTGCCACTCAGGTGGTTTAGCAATTTGCTTTTAGGAGTGATAACCATCTATGCGGATTTCAAGTGCATATTTGTTGCATAATTTGCTAGCGTGGAGAAGCCATGAAAGAGCTCGTAGGCCTTAGAAGAGCCAGGGAAATTTTTGTGAACCTTTGTTACTCATTTTCAGAGGGAGATACTAGAGGTTAGAGACATTAAATTTGTCATAACACAACGCTCGCCTGGAGGCCGATATAAGGCACTTTCTATTATACTTTTGGCTGCAATGTCTAAAACTTTAGCCGAGTTTCTAGAATCGACCAACAATCACAGTTTTGTTAATGAATATAACTCTCCTTCCCNCTTTTTAATATATATATATATATATATATATATATATATATATATATTAAAAATATTAGATTTGAGAAAAGAGCAGCATAATTTTATTGATCGAAGGGGTATTTAAACTTAATTACAATAGACATAATAATGGAAAACAATAATAACAGAATAAAATAACTAGGAAAGAAAATAAAACAGAATAAAACAAAAGAGGAAAAACATAATCAAAGAATAAAATCAAATAATAAGTAATAATGACGTAGGGATAACCGTTATATTCTAATTCTCCCCCCTCAAGTTGATGCATAGATGTCAATTATGTTCAACTTGGACTTAAAATCATTGAAAACAAGGCAAGACAGATTTTTGGTAAGGATGTTCGCTAGTTGACCACTGGAGGGCATATATAAAAAGCAAATCTCTCTAGACTTGATCTTTTTCTTAATAAAGGGCTATCGATTTTCACATGTTTGGTACGATCATGCTGGAATGGGTTGTGCAATGTTGATTGCGGTCTTATTATCACATAATAGCAGTAGCAGGATAGAGGTTGACATATGAAATTCTCGGAATATGATGCGTAGCCAGAGAGATGCATAAATTCTTAAGGACATTGATCAGAAGTCAGCTTCAACATTGTTTCGGGCAATCACAAATTATTTCATGATTTTACATATGACAAGATTGCCTCCCAAATGAGCAATACCTCGAGAGACGCCGACATGAACTGATCTGGCTTAATCAACATTTGTATAAACAACATAGACCGAGAGTTGTGGCGGGAAATGAACAAACCTGAATTCGGTGTATTTTTTAAGTAGTGGAGGATTTGTTGGACAACTTGGACGTGGTGCTCGTAGGTTTCATGCATGAATTGACTCAATATTCTAACTGCATGACATATGTCGGGGCGAGAATGAGCCAGGTAGATGAGTTTTCTTGCAAGACATTGTTAATGAGTTTTGTTGATAGGTACAACGTTGAGAATGTAAGATAATTTTTCATTTGGATTCATGGAAACAACAACAGGTTTGCACAGAAGAAGGTTGTTTTCTGTCAAGAAATCAATCAAATATTTGACAATTTTCCTGAGAGTCCCGAGCTACTTCCATGCCTAGGAAGTACCAGAGGGATCCCAAATTCTTCATTTCGAAGGATAAAGTAAAAATATATTTTAAGGCCTCCAATGCTGGAATATCGTTACTTGTAAGAATAATATCATCAAGATAGACAATAAGTATAACTATCTGACCATTATAGGAGTGTCAGAAGAAGAGGATATGATCCGATTGAGCAACTAAAACCAAGACCAATGACCACCTTTATGAATTTGTCAAACTAGGCCCTTAGGGACTGCTTTAGCCCATATAGCGACTGGTAGGCTGCACACTTGTCCTCTGGAGACATTAAAATCAGAACTTGGGGGGAAAGATATGTATACCTCTTCTATCAGCTTTCCAGTCAAGAATGCATTCTTCACAACTAGTTGGAATAATGACCAATCCATATTCACCGCAAGTGACAACTGGACTCGAATAATATTTAACTTAGCCACTGGAGCAAATGTCTCCTCATAGTCAACTTCGTTTGTCTAGGAGGGTTCAAAATTTGTGAATTAACGGGGAGGCATGACATTAAGACGGCTAGGAGGGGAAGGGACTCTATTCATGAGATAGGTGGTAGTGAGAATAACATCGTTTTAAAATCTTTTTTGAACATTGGATTGAAACATAATGGAGCGATCAACATCGAGAAGGTGACAGTTTTTCCTTTTGGGTACTTCATTTTGTTGAGAAGCGTCAGTACACGAGCTATGGTGGAGAATACCCCTTACCAAGAATACATCCAAAATAAAGTTGAAAAATCACGACCATTGTCGGTCTGAAGGACCTGAATAGGAGTTTTGAATTGAATTAAAATGAAGATGCATAAGTTTTGGAAGGTGACAACAACCTCCGATTTTTCTTTTAAATGTAGATCTACATCATTCGAATGTGGTCATAAACCAAAGTCAGGAATCAACGTTTATTAGTGTAGCTGGGAGTACGAGAGGGTCCCCATAGATCACTGTGAATGAGAGAAAAATGAGTGGAATGTGTGTAAGTGTGCGGTGGGTAATGGATCCGATGCTGTTTGGCTAACTGACATGTTTGACAATTGAAATTAGAAATATTATTATTAGAAAACATCAAAGGATATAAATTTTTTTAATATTGCAAACTAGGATGACATAAACGACAATGCAACAACATAATGGGACATTCAATGATTTGAGTTAAGCTTTAGCTCCTGAGAGGTGTGTTCTCACTCTCCATGCTCTTCTCTTGAAAGTAGTAGATTCTGGTTACCCTCTTAGCTGTTCCAATCATCCTCCCCGATTGATGGTCTTAAAAAACATAACTGTTATAAGAGAAATTAGCAACACAATCAATATCATTTGTCAATTTGTTGATAGATAACAAACTATATTGCAATTGTGGAACATATAAAATAGTCTCCAAAGTCAGATCAGTTGTTAGTACAACTGACCATTTGCCAGCAATGGAACTACAGGAGCCATCGACAATTTTGATGGTATCTTTTCTAGAGCACGAATAGTAAGTCGAGAAAATTTGTGAGCATCTAGTCATATGATCCATGACACCTGAATCAATAATCCAGGAACTAGAGGCGAAATAAGCTGTGAAAGTCATAGGAAGAATATATTGTCAAAAGTGGCGGGTAAATGGACCCATAGAGACTTGATGGGTTCCAAGTAACTTGATCAATTGCTCTTTCTTGTTTTTTAAAGATTCGAAGGATTCTGGGATGTTTCGGGTGGCAGTTGGTTGAACTGGGGTAGATTCGAACATTGTTGTGAGGCCTAGCAGAGGATTTGGCCTAAGGTTTGTATGCCGGTTTACCGTGAAGTTTCAAGCACTTGTCCCGAGTGTAGTTGGGTTTGATTGTAAACACAAGTGGAGTGACTGGTCTGAGGTGGCATGGACGACGGTAGAGCACAATTTGAGATGATTCTGATTGAGCCAAAAGAAATATGGTTGGGGTTCCGAGACATGATGGATTTGTAAGTCACCGGTTGATGGAAAGCTGCAAGAAAGCTGCGGGAAAGATTGAGTAAGTTTGGGAGCTGGACTACAGAAAATTTTGGAGCCGTACTGTAGAAAATCTGAGAAGCAGGAGCCAAACCCAGCGAGAAGGATCAACAGGGATGGCATAAGAGAAAGTTTGCAGAGAAGGGCTGCGGTAGTGCTTTCCTCGGGAAGGGTTGGGATCTGCTGCTGAAGAGATCTGCGGTTGATGGGTATCGACAGGGAACTACAGAGGAAGCCTTATTTGAGGAGAACGTTGCACATGTCTTTTTTGATCTGGAGAACACAAACCAGGAGCTAAAGAGTGATTTGAAGGATCTTTTCATAAATTCAGCTGTTCAGGTTGTTATTTCTGGAAACCGCTTGCAGGTTGCTGATACAGTGGCAAAAAGGTACAGAAACGGGAATAACGGCAACTGCAGGTAGCAGAAAACAGCGGCAAAAAAGAACAGAGACAACCTTGAACAGCGGCAAAAAGGAACAGCACGCTGAACAGCGGCAGGTAGGTCTCAACTGGAGAATATCAAGGCCTGGCTGCTATATACGGGAGATAATTCTTACTGGTCTGGCTGCTATATTGATACCAAGGGCCTGGCTGGGAGAGTTTCCACGGGGGAACACCAGGGAAATTCTTACAGCAGGAAGAGTCGGTTGCAGGGGAAAAGACCCCAGGAAGAGTCGGTGGTTAGTGTTGAATTCTTGGCTTTGATATCATGTTAGATTTGAGGAAGCAACAGTATAGTTTTATTAATAGGAAAAGGGGTATTTAAACCCAATTACAGGAGGCATAATAATGGAAAGCAATAAAAGCAGATTAAAATAATTAGGAAAGAAAATAAAACTGAATAAAATAAAAGCGGAAAAACATAATCTAGGAATAAAATCAAATAATAAAGTAATAATGATATAGGGATAGCCGTTTTATTCTAATAAAAATATAAATTACCAACATGTAAGTATATAGCTCGGGTGATTATCTTTCTTTGCATGAAGCACAATTTTTTTTCAATCTGTTCAATTTATGCATTTAAGAGTTTAAAGAACTTCGGTTTAGTTTTTGATTATCCATTTACATATATCAACTCTAACAATATAGTGCTTGATAATGAATTAACAAAAAAATCAATTTAGACCGCTTTCTACAATTAATCCACCAATCAGACGTAAGTGTGATCTCTCTCTTGCCAAAATTTATTTGTGATTTTTCATATCCTTCATTATTGCTTGCAATTCTTTTTCAAGTAAATGAACTCTCAATTCATGATAGGACGGTTGCCTAATTTTTTATCTCATATGATCACAATTCATCAATTTTCTTATTTATATATTTTTTATTCCAATTTGTTCATATCCTTCTTTTTGGTAATCTCTTTTTTTGGTTCTTTAAAAAGGAAATGGTTCATTGAACTTTTCATTGTAACTGTATTGCTGCTCCTTAATCCAAAAATCTATTCAAATGTTCTCTTTCCATAGTGCAAAAATGTCAACCACTCTTTCATTATGTTCCATACATATAGTCAGTTTTAATTTATTTAGTAGTCCTTGTAAAGCAAATTCTTTCTTTGAATCTTAAAGTACTTTCTTTTTTGTAATAACTCTTTTAGATGCATCAGAAGGATTGATGAGATGCTCCTTAGCCCAAGATATACTTGCATTTGACTATTTACCATAATATATATGTATGTGGCAAATGGTTCTTGACTCAGATTTTAACTTTGTATTTCGAAGTTGAGACTTTTTCTCGCATTTGAGTTGGCCGTACCTAAATTTTTTTTGCACTAAAATAAATTTTCGAAAAACATAGAAACAACAGATAATAACTTCATTGCTATGTTCAGCTTTAGCTTCTCTCTTACGTGACTTAAAAGTGTCATTTTAAAACAATAATTAGAGTTAAAGTAAAATGCACATTAAATTTTAATGATCTTGAACTTGATTTTTTAAGTAAAAAAAAAGAAAGGTTATAATGAGAATGTTACCTTACAGGCTTACACATTACATGGAATTAAAACAAAAGCGCACTTGCGAATTTTTCCCATAAACTAAGCGAATCGTCTAATGCAAATAAACTTCATTTTATTTGCCTTATTTAATATTCCTTTTAAAAATAAGATATAGCCTTACATATATCAAGTAGTAGGCATTGAATTGTAATTGTAGCGTGAAATCGAAGAATTTTATATGCCTTATACATTACAAAGCATGATATATATATATATATATATATAAAGGTTATATTTCCACACGAATTATTAAAATTGAAACTTAGATTCTAAGAACTGCAACAATAGCTTGAATGAACAACAAAAGAACCGTTATATGAACTACACTTAAATTGAAGTGTTCATTTTATTTTTTATGTGTACATTTTAATCACTATGGAATTTAAAAATTATTATTTTTTTTGTGAACACTATATTTGATCATCATAAAAACTATGAAAAATATCACAATATTGGCCAGCATCAACCTTATTAGCACTATGATTGAAGATAGTTGATTCTTTGTGGATAATTAATTATCATTTTTTTTTCTTTTTGTTGTTTTCTTAAATAAAATGTTCTTTTGCATTATCTTGAGTGGATTCGAGAAGTTAACCATGCTTAAACACTTGGGTTTGAGGTGTAACTTGAAGGGAACCATTCCAGCTGAAGTGGAGAAATTGAGTCATATCTACAGATTCTTCTTCTGCATGATCGAACTAGTTGTGGAGATGGTGGTGTTTCTGCATGTTTGTGGCTTCATGCGTTCGTCTCTACCGCTCTTCCTCATGTAGCTTAGTTTCTGCTCAATGGCCGCAGTTTCATCTATTGCTTGCGTGGTTTCGTCCCTGCTCAGCTGCTGGTTCGTCTCCTCTCCAGTGCGGAATTGTCTGCTTGTTTGGCCTACTATTAGGGCACCCTATATTGTTCTGTAATATCTGCTAACCTGTTTTGGTACCTCGCTCCCGATCCGCTCGAAAGCCCATGCCTGCTCTTGCTTCTGCTACCAAGCTAAAAGATTCTTTATGCGTGCTCACTAGTGCGCTTCTCAAGCGAAGAACATGCTTCGCGATTCTTTATGTGAAAAGCGCGCTTTGAACAACATTTTTTAAAACCTTGAGTAACCAGAACCTCCTCTCCCAAATTTGTCCTCACTGCCATCAAAAATCACTTTGCATCAATTGGGAGCTTACATTGGTTGGTTTTTGTTCCAAGTATTGCCAATCTTTTATGAATCTTGCTTGATCTTGTTAGATTCCTCCAATACTTGTGGGAGCCACAAACTACATGATTCACGTAATCCCACTTGAATCTGTAACCTCGATATTACTTGTGAATGCAAATTAAAAGGATATCAGAGTCGGGCTAGATACACTGTTACTTAAACTATGCCAATTGTTTGATATTTCTACTTCAACTTTTTTTTTTTGCTCATCCGATATGAAACTAAACTCAATGCTCTTAAGTGTCATAACACCAATGCCATATTCTACTGCATGTAAATGTATTTTGCTTACAGTTTTAGGTCTTATTCTTTTCTTTACACTAGATATTGGTGAATGCCAATTGTTTGATTTTTTTGCATTAATTTTTTTTTTTGCTTATCGGATATGAAACTAAACTCAATACTCTTTTGTGTCATAACAACAATGTCATATACTACTTCATGTAAGTGTATTATGCTTAAATTCTTAGGCCTTATTCTTTTCTTTAGACTAGATAACCAATTGAGTTCTGCAGGGACCTGCCTCAAGCATTACTTTGTTGATTTATTCAGATTCATTTTTCTATGTTTTTGGTATTGGTCCCTTCTTTATGCAGTCTTCTGATAAATTTTGAACTGTGAACTTCAGTTGACCATAGGATCTTAATTTTTAAATTTATTTGCATTTTTGTGATAACCAAATTCAAGCTATACTTCAGGTGAAGTATGTAAACATGATCAAAGAAAGAGTCCTGGTTTAAATATTCGCTGACATATATTATTGGTGTTTTATTGTCTGTCCAATTTTCAGTTTAAGCTGCTTATCAATGCAGTGAAATAATATATGCCACTGATATTGCGGTTTTCACATTTTTTTCTTCATTTTTGAGTTACATGTTCCTTGTATGCGATTTTTCCTACGGCATTTGAATTCTCTAATTGAGATTTCACATTTACCTATAATACCTTATGCTTTATCCTTCTCCATAGGTATGAATCAAGCTGGACTAGCTGAATGCATCGTCCGAGCTGTTAATGCATGCCATCCTTATCTTCATCCTGTACTCTTTGAGAAGTAATTCCTATTGATGTAAATTTCAGAATGATGTGTATTGCTATGTAACTTCCTTTTCTCCTCTTCGCTTTTCTTTAAATAACTTATAAATCTTTTTTTTTTTTTGCAGCATTATCTTGACTGGTGGAAGCACATTATTTCCTCGACTTGCAGAAAGGCTGTAAGATGATTGATGACTATAATTCAACTGTTCATTACATTTTTTTTTTCTAAAACTCATGCGCACTCATGTGTATGCATGGCTTTGAACTTACATGTTGTATGTATTATCGAAAGTCCATAGATCTTATTTAGAGAGGGTACGGGATGTGAACGGAGAGAGCTCGCTGCCCTAGTTAGTTTGGCTAAATCAGTTTGACCGATCGACTCAATCACAAAGTTTTTGGCAATAACTCACCTATGGTGGTCAACATGTAGAGGCCTAACCAGACTAAGGCAGCTTGATAACTCACCAAGGAAGCTCAACTCCTCCCATGACAAACTTTGCCTGACTACTCATGAGATCAACTCGCCTAAGAAGATCAACTTGTCCCACGACTGAGTTGAGTGATAGAGGCATCACCAATAAGTTATGCTCGTGGAAAGACATTTTTTATAAGAAATAATTATTCATGCATGGGGGCCAGGATAATATTAAGTATAATACCCCTGCCAGAAGAGGGACAAGAGAGATAGATCAAAGATTTCTCGGGTCTCCGAGTTTAATGAATATTTAATGTGTAACACATAAGTTTACCCTCCTATAAATAGGGTGATTAATGTAATGCAAAGGGTGGAATTTCTAGATGTTAAAGAAGCTCAATTTTCTCATTTCTTCCCTATTTTTTCTTAAGCTCAAGCTTTATCTTATTTCAACTTTTTTTCTTGGTGGTGTGGATTTACAGACAAGTCATGATTGAATATTTTGGAAGATGCGGCGAGCTTAGATCATGCCACATACAAGAATATGAGTCACACAAGGAACATAGCCAAATAATAGGGAAATCACTAGCAACGTGAACTACATTAGAGAATTTGTGACAATAATCAACGAATTAAAAGAAAATATGATAACAGTGATACTAGAAATGCTCCAACAAACACTAAGGCAAAGAATATGGGAATGAGTACTCCCTCCAGAATTAGCAACATACCAAAGAACAATACTCGTGTTTGGTAGGAGAAGGAACTCATACCTTGCTCTAGTTGAGGATGATACGTACCTTATTGACAACGCTAGTTCAACCTCCTCAGAGTACGAAGGGGATAGAAGGCAAATTGGAATCCCATGATAATATCAACCGGAGAATGCTTTCTCCAAAGATATTACCAAGGAGGGGACCTTAATGATATTTAAGATTCTATTATTGGAATCTTATCGAGGTAGATCTGACTCTTCTGACCACATTGCTTCATTTGAATCAACAGCGAGCTTGCTTAGAATAAATGACGCTTTGAAATTTCATTTATTCTTCGTAACCCTAAAGGGGTTGCTACTCAGGTGGTTTAACAATTTGCTTTTAGGAGTGATAACCATCTATGCGGATTTCAAGTGCATATTTGTTGCACAATTTGCTAGCGTGGAGAAGCCATGAAAGAGCTCATAGGCCTTAGAAGAGCCAGGGAAATTTTTGTGGACCTTTGTTACTCATTTTCAGAGGGAGATTCTAGAGGTTAGAGACCTTAAATTTGTCATAACACACAACGCTCGCCTGGAGGCTGATATAAGGCACTTTCTATTACACTTTTGGTCTGCAATGTCTAAAACTTTAGCCGAGTTTCTAGAATCGACCAACAATCACAGTTTTGTTGATGAATATAACTCTCCTCCCAAAATCAATGGAGCGAGGTACTAGGAGATACATCTATTGAAGAAGAGTTGGTCAGGTTGGTGTGGAAGGAAGTCACCCCATGGGGCCTGTTTTAAGAAGCATTAACACTTTCCATTTTGGGAAAGAGCACATTTTTGAGTGTTGAAGTCATCCAGAGAAGGCTCAGTTCAATAAGAGGAGAGCCGAGTTGATAATTATAGCAGGTGGAGAGGAGGTTGCTACAACCCATCAACTAACTACTTCAAGAAAATATATTCTGAGTCTCAATAGCCAAGATTGTCTAGAATAATGAATACTTATTAAAATTGATGCTAATGAAGGCTAGGGTCATTTTCATGACCTACAAAGATATATAATGACTATTGTTATAATACTGAAGAGTAAATACATCTATGTAACATGATGGAAGAGTTAATCTAGGCTGAAAATTTTAATAAGTTTGTCGTATCAAGGGTTATTACTTAGAGACAAGGGAATGCACGTGTTGAGGAAACCTACAATGAATTTATCTGNGAGGTACTAGGAGATACATCTATTGAAGAAGAGTTGGTCAGGTTGGTGTGGAAGGAAGTCACCCCATGGGGCTTGTTTTAAGAAGCATTGACACTTTCCATTTTGGGAAAGAGCACATTTTTGAGTGTTGAAGTCATCTAGAAAAGGGTCAGTTCAATAAGAGGAGAGTCGAGTTGATAATTATAGCAGGTGGAGAGGAGGTTGCTACTACCCATCCACTAACTACTTCAAGAAAATATATTCTGAGTTTCAATAGCCAAGATTGTCTAGAATAATGAATACTTATTAAAATTGATGCTAATGAAGGCTAGGGTCATTTTCGTGACCTACAAAGATATATAATGACTTTTGTTATAATACTGAAGAGTAAATACATCTACGTAACATGATTGAAGAGTTAATCTAAGCTGAAAATTTTAATAAGTTTGTCGTATCAGGGGTTATTACTTAGAGACAAGGGAATGCACATGTTGAGGAAACTTACAATTTATTTATCTAGGCTTAGGCAATCCAAGTAGCGGGCGTAGTCTTGACCATCCTCAGTGGGGACGGGTCAGAAGCCTCTCCAATCAATGCTTAAAAGACTTCACTTAAGAGAGATTTGTTTTACGAACTCATCCCGACGCCGGTTAATTATTAATCCTATTATTGCATTTATTGATAATGACTTGCCCACCAAGGCGAACCCATACAACAATGCGATTGTGGTCATTGTGTTGATTACAACCTGTCAGGTAGACAATATTCTCATAAACACAGGAAGCTTTGTAATATCATCTTCAAAGTGTCTATATGATAAAATGAACTTTGGATCTTCACACTTTGTCCTGACCTTTGGACTTTTGTTAAGCTTCTTAGGAGAAAGAAGGAAGCCACAGGATTCATCTCACTACCAACCACTTGGGGAGAAAAGGACAAGTAAATTCACAACAATGGTCAACTTCATTATAGCCGACTCCCCGATAACCTATAACGTGATTTTTGGCCACCCTCTGGTCACCTTTGAAACTGTCATTTCAACATACCACATTGAGGTTAAGTTCCTAGGTGGAGAGTTGATAATTGTACGGAAAGACTAAGAACAATCTCACACTTGCTATCTGCAGATAGTAAGAAGTGTGTTTTAGGAGATATTATAGCTCAACACATATATAGAATGTGATCTGGAAACAAATGAAGTCATACGAGAAGTTGTCGCTGTCGAGGGAGATCCATGTAAAATGTTCCGACTTACTACTATTTTCGCTGTACTATGAAAGGATGAATTGATCGTTATCCTCTGCGAGTACCAAGATGTATTCACCTAGCCAGTTAAAGAGATGCCAGGAGTTGACATCGAGGTCGCTTGTCATAGGCTCAACGTAGATCCAAAGTATGACATATTTATTGATTGGTTTAGTTATGTTTGAGATAAATCTTTTGATGGTATAAGTACCGATCTAGCGCAGAAGGCTTGGATTGTCTTGTACATTTCAACTCTGACAATTTGCCATTATCCAACCATGTATTAGATTCTACATATGTGATTCTTTAAGTGATCATGTTACAATTAATTTATGTTGGTGTTAAAGTATTGAAAGCTTGTCTTATGGGTTTCTATTAATTGATCACATGATATTACAAATGTATTTTGAAGAAAGTTCAAATTATTTTTATAGACGAATTCTATGAGTTTGCTTCATAAAGTTTCAAATCAATAAAATAAAAAAAATAAATGTAAAAGAAAATCTCATTTCATTATAAGTGAATAAGTGAGTTACAATAAAATTTGTCAAAACAACTGAACCTACATGTTTGTCGAACCGCTCTCAGTCTGACTCAATCTTTCATTCAGAGTTTGGTTCCTCCATTTCCTTGAACTTATCCATATTTGGCCACTTTGGAGGGGGAATTTTTTTTATGGTTAAGTTGTTCAAACAAAAGTTCATTCCTTCAATGAGCTTATCCACAAGACTTTCTTCTATATGGAGGTCTTGTACAACAACTCCATGAACTTTTCAGAGGTCTGCATGGTACACACTCTCATGAACTACTTCATCTCTCCCTCGAGCTCGGAGCATTTGGTCTTAAAGTTTGAACACTCCTCTAATGAGTTAATTGGTTGCTGACGCGTATCCGCCAAATCGGTTGTTGTAGTTACGGTTAAGTTTCATCCTCTTATTTCATCGTAGCATTTGGCGAAGACCTTGCATTGCTCTTCAATGCGGATTTTATCAACCTCAGCTTTGTTCTTTGCTTCATCAAGCTCCTCAAATCCACTTATTTTATCTTTTTAATGGGCGAGGTTTCTCGCTGCCCTCCTTTAAGATTTTGTCAAAGAATATGAAAACTACGTGTTCTACTTGTATCCACATGGCAACAAACAACTGAGATGTTCAATCAATCCCTTGAATCATCTTCTTTGGGGAAGATGAATTGACGACTTGTATGAGGTGCGGTATGCAATGGGAAGCGCCTCATCTTTTCTCACATATCAGTCTATCGAGAGAATCGATTTGTCCTGGCAAGCTATCCTTATCTAAACTAGTATCTCGTCATTTTTCTTCTTATAGGCTAGAGCATTTGTGGCATGAGCTAAATGGAGTTGAGTCATCATTATCAATTGCTACTATGATCTAATTGCCCTTTCGCTTATAGGCAAGCACTTTCTTTCATAGTTTGATTGCATGTTTGATGTTTTTGTCAGGTTGGCGACCCACTCTGTTACTGATGACACTTGAAGATTGACCTCCTTAACGATGGTCCGATTGTCTCCTTATTTTTTTGCTCGACAACCTCCTTTGTTATCAATAAGCTCTCACTGTTAATTGCCTCTCAACAGCCGAGGGCCCAACCTCATTGTTAATCCCCTCTGTTGTCGATGACTGTTTTGACAATGATCTAAGAAGAAATGTGGTCTTGGAATTATTATAATTTTTCCATTCACTTCTTTTGAAGAATTACTTTAGAGGGCAAATGTGGAAATCAAATATTTAAACACATATGAAAGATTGAACTTGCCACCTCCTAGTCCAATTCTCACCTATCGAAATCACAAACAAATAAAAGACTTAGGGTGATGTCACTTAAAAGAGAAGTTCGACAAAATAGATCATGGCCTATATCAACACTCATAGCAATTTCGTCGTTCTCTTTGGCAAGCAATACAATATCGTCCTCCATGAATTCGCCACATAGGTGAGTTGGCCCGCCCATTATAACCAAAATGAATATTCATACTCAAATAATTAAGTAAAATGATTTACTAGCCAAGTTTTTGCTCACAAATAGGTAATACAAGAAACTTTTTGCATGAAGGATGATGTCATTCAAAAGCATGTACCTCACTTCTTGCTTTTAGGTCATCATGGCTTTCCTTTTTTGAGAAGAGTATGATTGCGACCAATTTCCAATCGACCAACTTGACTTATGTTACAGAGAATTCGAAGAACCCACGATTCTTATAATCCTTTATTGTTAAAAGAGTGCAAAGTTAACCGATTGATCAGAACCTGTCTTTCTTATAAAGAGAATTACCGTGGTAATTCTGTTAAAAGAGTTTAACATCACCTTTGCCGGAGTGAAGCCATAATGATTGAAGTTATTAGCCATCTCCGTGCACAAAGGAAGTCAACTCCAACTTGAATTGGTTGTTGTAAAATAGAAGGTCATTATTGCAAGTCTTATTAGGGACCTCTCTTGAACTTCATAAACACTTTACAACTCCTATGGAGCGAGAACTTATTGTTGATTGAAGAGATGAAAATGACGAGAACGAGAAAAGGATTTTACAACAAAATACTCTATAAGCCTCACAAGAGCATGTAAATTCCAAAAACTAATCCAAAATGCTTTTATATAGGCGTGATTGATCTAGCAGTAAAAATGTAGAAACTCTTTGCGAATATCACGTTATATATATAATAAATAATTAAAGCCATCAAATTGATATCGAAATTGAGAGACGTTTAAATATTTCATTTATTTAAGAAATATTTTCATCATTACGAATAATTTGCTTGACTTATAGGTGGTGATCATTACGACTCACATAGAAGAAAAAAATTTAAGACACGGGACGAAGCAACCTCTATAGGAATTCGGCTGGACTGAATAAGACACCTTAATACCAACTTGTCACTTACCATAAATTGAGCTGAACTAACAAACCGATTATATCTATGTAGTATGACGTGCTTGTCATTCTTGTCAGTGATGACGATATTTAATACTACGAACTCTTTTTAGCGTGCCATGAGCAACTTTTAGTTCAGGGAACTCATGTTTTAGTACGACTAATTGTTGTAAAATTTCAGCCTTGTCAGAAACATTCATCTTAGATGAAAATTTCTCTATCCTCATCACCGAACTCCTAAATTCACTTGGGGCAATGAGAGTGTCATGGTTGGAATGACTTTTGGGAGTTCTCTGGAGATTGCCCTACAAATGAGATAATAAAACTTTTAAATTATTACATGGTGAAGAAAGTTTAGAAAATGAGGTAGTCTAGAAGGCGAGCTCTTACCTGTGACCCTGCAGAAAACTCCAGTTCCTAAGGGAGCGACCTCTAAATCCACCCTCTATTTGAATTTCTCTACCGAATCAAGTATTCCCTTGGGAAAATTGAACACTTCATTCAAATTCAATCCATCTGCATTATCTGTTCAGGCTTCATATGATCATCACCTATGAGTTCACTAAGTCTAATGTTATTGTAAAGCAATTTTCAATTCATTTACAATTCTACGAATATTCATAAATGCTGAGGAATGTCTAATACTTTATGATCCACATCCAATATATAAAGACATAGACAGAGACCATTGGATACTATGAAGTTGGTGGTCTGGACCAGATTCGATGCAGGAAACCCTTTTACGGACGCCCAAGTCGATGAAGATGGAGCCCCCACTAGAGTGAGGGAAGTAATGGCTGGGATTTTCGGAGGAAGTAACTCACGAGACTCAGTCGAAGTCCTTTTTGAATGTTTAACTTTCATCTTCNAGAAAAGTACTTTTTGGTTTTCATCTTTAATACACTTTACTTGAGTTAAATCTTTACTTTTCTTTTCTCTTATGTAAGTGTATTATGCTTAAATTCTTAGGCCTTATTCTTTTCTTTAGACTAGATATTTAACCAATTGAGTTCTGCAGGGACCTGCCTCAAGCATTACTTTGTTGATTTATTCAGATTCATTTTCCTATGTTTTTGGTATTGGTCCCTTTTTTATGCAGTCTTCTGATAAATTTTGAACTGTGAACTTCAGTTGACCATAGGATCTTAATTTTTAAATTTATTTGCATTTTTGTGATAACCAAATTCAAGCTATACTTCAGGTGAAGTATGTAAACATGATCAAAGAAAGAGTCCTGGTTTAAATATTCGCTGACATATATTATTGGTGCTTTATTGTCTGTCCAATTTTCAGTTTAAGCTGCTTATCATATTTATTGTTTGTTGAAATAATATATGCCACTGATATTGCGGTTTTCATATTTTTTTCTTCATTTTTGAGTTACATGTTCCTTGTATGCGATCTTTCCGACAGCATTTTGAATTCTCTAATTGAGATTTCACATTTACCTATGATACCTTATGCTTTGNATGTTTGATGTTTTTGTCAGGTTGGCGACCCACTCTGTTACTGATGACACTTGAAGATTGACCTCCTTAACGATGGTCCGACTGTCTCCTTATTTTTTTGCTCGACAAACTCCTTTGTTATCAATAAGCTCTCACTGTTAGCTGCCCCTCAACAGCCGAGGGCCCAACCTCATTGTTAATCCCCTCTGTTGTCGATGACTGTTTTGACTATGATCTAAGAAGAAATGTGGTCTTGGAATTATTATAATTTGTCCATTCACTTCTTTTGAAGAATTACTTTAGAAGGAAAATGTGGAAATCAAATATTTAAACACATATGAAAGATTGAACTTGCCACCTCCTAGTCCAATTCTCATCTATCAAAATCACAAAAAATAAAAGACTTACGGTGATGTCACTTAAAAGAGAAGTTCGACAAAATAGATCATGGCCTATATCAACACTCATAGCAATTTCGTCGCTCTCTTTGGCAAGCAATATAATATCCTCCTTTATGAATTCGCCACATAGGTGAGTGGTCTCGCCCATTATAACCAAAATTAATATTCATATTCAAATAATTAAGTAAAATGATTTACTAGCCAAGTTTTTGCTCACAAAGAGGTAATACAAGAAACTTTTT
The DNA here is from genome assembly GCA_002079205.1 of Phalaenopsis hybrid cultivar. Classification (NCBI taxonomy): domain Eukaryota; kingdom Viridiplantae; phylum Streptophyta; class Magnoliopsida; order Asparagales; family Orchidaceae; genus Phalaenopsis; species Phalaenopsis hybrid cultivar. The sequence continues at coordinate 276,738 of JXCR01085399.1, read as the reverse complement.
ACATGAAGGATGATGTCATTCAAAAGCATGTACCTCACTTCTTGCTTTTAGGTCATCATGACTTTCCTTTTTTGAGAAGAGTACGATTGCGACCAATTTTCAATTGACCAACCTTTCAAAGAAGAAGCGTAGCAGTAAATCCTATGTCAGCCTTTCATTTTATTTTGTAGGCCATACAACTTGACTTATGTTACAGAGAATTCGAAGAACCCATTCTTATAATCCTTTATTGTTAAAAGAACGCAAAGTTAACCGATAGATCAGAACCTGTCTTTCTTATAAAGAGAATTACCATGGTAATTCTGTTAAAAGAGTTTAACATCACCTGTGCCGGAGTGAAGCCATAATGATTGAAGTTATTAGTCATCTCCGCGCACAAAGGAAGTCAACTCTAACTTGAGCTGATTGTTGTAAAATAGAAGGTCGTTATTGTAAGTCTTATTAGGGACCTCACTTGAACTTCATAAACGCTTTACAACTCCTATGGAGCGAGAACTTATTGTTGATTGAAGAGATGAAAATGACGAGAACGAGAAAAGGATTTTACAACAAAATACTCTATAAGCTTCACAAGAGCATGTAAATTCCAAAAACTAATCCAAAATGCTTTTATATAGGATAGGGGTGATTGATCTAGCATTAAAAATGTAGAAACTATTTGTGAATATCACGTCATATATATAATAAATAATTGTAGCCATCAAATTGATATCAAAATTGAGAGACGTTTAAATATTTCATTTATTTAAGAAATATTTTCATCATTACGAATGATTTGCTCGACTTATAGGTGGTGATCATTACGACTCACATAGAAGAAAAAAATTTAAGACACGGGACGAAGCGACCTATATAGGAATTCGACTGGACTGAATACGACAACTTAATACCAACTTGTCACTTACCATAAATTGAGCTGAACTAACAAACCGATTATATCTATGTAGTATGACGTGCTTGTCATTCTTGTCAGTGATGACGATATTTAATACTACCAACTCTTTTTAGCGTGCCATGAGCAACTTTTAGTTCAGCGAACTCATGTTTTAGTATGACTAATTGTTGTAAAATTTCAGCCTTGTCAGCAACATTCATCTTAGATGAAAGTTTCTCTATCCTCATCCCCGAACTCCTAAATTCACTTGGGGCAATGAGAGTTTCATGATTGGAATGACTTTTGGGAGTTCTGTGGAGATTGCCCTACAAATGAGATAATAAAACTCTTAAATTATTACATGGTCAAGAAAGTTTAGAAAATGAGGTAGTCTAGAAGGCGAGCTCTTACCTGTGAACCTGCAGAAAACTCCTGTTCCAAAGGGAGCGACCTCTAAATCCACCCTCTATTTGAATTTCTCTACCGAATCAATTATTCCCTCGGGAAAATCGAACACTTCATTCAAATTCAATCCATCTGCATTATCTGTTCAGGCTTCATATGATCATCACCTATGAGTTCACTAAGTCTAATGTTATTGTAAAGCAATTTTCAATTCATTTACAATTCTACGAATATTCATAAATGCTGAGGAATGTCTAATACTTTATGATCCACATATAAAGACATAGACAGAGACCATTGGATCCTATGAAGTTGGTGGTCTGGACCAGATTCGATGCAGGAAACCCTTTTAAGGGTGCCCAAGTCGATAAAGATGGAGCCTCCACTAGAGTGAGGGAAGTAATGGCTGGGATTTTAGGAGGAAGTAACTCACGAGACTAAGTCGAAGTCCTTTTTGAATGTTCAACTTTCATCTTTTGCTTTCATAATCATCTTCCCTCTTCTGCTTGACGAGCAGACTTTCAACGAGTTCTACTGTTGGGATGGTGATTTTGTCTTCCATCATGTTCTCCAACCCCGACCTCTGAGGAAATTAAATCTGAAAAAGAAAACTCCGAGGAGGAGAAGAGAAAGCCTTAAAGGGATGATCCAACATGCATTTTTCACTTTATTTACTGGGACGGAGAGACAAATTTTAAGGGAGTTAAAAAAAAAATNAAACTCCGAGGAGGAGAAGAGAAAGCCTTAAAGGGATGATCCAACATGCATTTTTCACTTTATTTACTGGTATGGAGAGACAAATTTTAAGGGAGTTTTAAAAAATATATTTAATTTAGTTAAATTTCATTGTGCTATTAATACAAATTATTATAATTATCTTGTTCATTTCATAGCCCTGCTATCAGAAAGATAAGATAGCCGAATAACTAAATATGTATGACCAAAAGTTCATAGAATGGGTTTAGAGTGGGTACAAGATATGAAAGGAGGCACATCGTGCTGGCTAAACAATTCACATAAATCAGCTCGACCAATGAATTTAACTAGGGTGTTATTTTCAATAGCTCGCCTATTGTGATAAGTGTACAAATGCTTGAACAGATAGAGGCAACTCGATAACTTGTGAAGAAAGCTCAACTCACTCTACGATCAAGTTGCCCTGACCCAGCATGAGATCAACTTACTCAAAAAGACCAACTCGCTCCATGATCGAGTTGACCGACTGAGATGTCACCAGTTGAGCTTGATGGACATTCTATAAGGAAGAATCATCCATGCAAACGAGTTAGAATAATATTAAGGATAATACCCTTGTTCAAAGAAGGCAAAAGAGATAGATTGAGCATATCTCAAGATTCGATTGTAACAAGTACTTGATTTGTAACACGCAAGCCAACCCCTTACAAATATGGGTGGTTGCTGGTCACTATAATGCCAAAGGAGGATTCTCATATATTAAAGCTCATATTTCTCATTCAAAACTCTCATTTTAATTCTTTTTTTGATGGTGTGAATTCACGGATAAATCATGATTTAACATTGTCGTCGGAGACAGCTTTTAACCCTTTGGTTAAGTAGCCTCCACATATTCATTACACAACTGCAGCACTGTTATAATCCCTATGTTGAATCTTGTAGAGAGAGGGAGTTGCGACCACTGGTACGCGACGACTTTCGGGTGAAGATAACCAGCCAGGAAGAGTATGCAGACCTTCCCACGCTTAATCTTCTCATATTTTACGTTGTAGAAAGTTATTCAATCTTTCTTCTTTTATGCTCTTAAATTTTTTTCTGNTAATACAAATTATTATAATTATCTTGTTCATTTCATAGCCCTGCTATCAGAAAGATAAGATAGCCGAATAACCAAATATGTATGACCAAAAGTTCATAGAATGGATTTAGAGCGGGTACAAGATATGAAAGGATGCACATCGTGCTGGCTAAACAATTCAGATAAATCAGCTCGACCAATCAATTTAACTAGGGTGTTAATTTCAATAGCTCACCTGTTGTGATAAGTGTACAAATGCTTGAACAGATTGAGGCAACTCGATAACTTGTGAAGAAAGCTCAACTCACCCTACGATCAAGTTGCCCTGACTCACCATGAGATCAACTTACTCAAAAAGACCAACTCACTCCATGATCGAGTTGACGGACTGAGATGTCACCAGTTAAGCTTGATGGACATTCTATAAGGAAGAATTATCCATGCAAACGAGTTAGAATAATATTAAGTATAATACCCTTTTTCAAAGAAGGCAAAAGAGATAGATTGAGGATATCTCAAGATTCGATTGTAACAAGTATTTGATTTGTAACAGGCAAGCCAACCCCTTACAAATATGGGTGGTCACTGGTCACTATAATGCCAAAGGAGGATTCTCATATATTAAAGCTCATATTTCTCATTCAAAACTCTCATTTTAATTCTTTTTTTGATGGTGTGAATTCACGGATAAATCATGATTTAACATTTTCGTCGGAGACAGCTGTTAACCCTTTGGTTAAGTAGCCTCCACATATTCATTACACAACTGCAGCATTGTTATAATCCCTATATTGAATCTTGTAGAGAGAGGGAGTTGCGACCACTGGTACGCGACGACTGTCGGGTGAAGATAACCAGCCAGGAAGAGTATGCAGACCTTCCCACAATTAATCTTCTCATATTTTACGTTGTAGAAAGTTATTCAATCTTTTTTCTTTTATTCTCTTAAATTTTTTTCTACCCACAACAAATTTTTCTGTGTGCAGCCCCATTAAAGGTGTTTGGAGAGGTGGATCATTGTTGGCATCTAGCCCTGATTTTGAATCAATGTGTGTATCCAAGTTGGAATATGAAGAGCTTGGGTCCACACGTTGCCGACGGCGGTTTTTCCACTAATTTATATGACAAACAATGGAGCGAATATTACGTGCGCCATGCGTACTTACGCCCGACGGTGTGGTACAGGGGGGGTCGGGGTGTTATGCTATTTTTTTCTTTTACGCTCGTCCCGGATGTACATACGGATGGGCGCATGTAATATTTTTCCCCAAATACTGATATTGAATTGGATATGGTTCCATGGATGGTATCTGAGAAGAGGTAGTTTGAATGCCATTTAGGAATTGTTCTGTCCTGGGATGCATTCAGATTGTGCATGTTATGGGATATGCACAGAAGCATATTCGTTTTCTCATGCACTATCATATCACTTTTTATTTTTATTTTATATTTGTTTATTTATGGAAAATTTACATAGAGACCACACATTTCTTGGGTATTTAAATACATATTTTTATGTATAAATTTATAATAATAAAATATTATGACTTTAAATATCTAATTTTTAAGTGTCACATATATAAAGGCTTCTCTCTCTCTTCAGTATGGTTATAAAGATAGAATATTAAATAATCTTAATATTGGATGAGGTCTGTTCATGAAGTGCTAATGAAAGATGGCGATGATATGGATATCAGACGATCCATAAGTAGGCATACGTGCATATCCCCTTCCTAATGTTGATTGATACTTTTGTTAGTGATTTCTTCCATAGTATACTCGTCGAATGATAGTTGGAATATGACACCTAACATTTTAGAAGACCATCTTGACATGTCGAACTAATAGCTCGTTGAATGACCTCTATGAATTTACTTTGACATTTGAAATATAACAGTTGATACTTCGACAGATGTGTTTGACAGACAAAGCATGACATCTATGTTTTTTAAAGGAAACATGCCTAACAAATCAAGTCACAAGAAGAGGTAGAGGATATTTTGACCACATTAGAGAAGCTAATCCTCTCCCATTAACATAATAGCTACATGGAACTCCAATTATCATTCTTAGATATTTAGCTTGATTGATTCATTTTGTTTCATCTCAATCATTTAATCCATAGGGTAGATCAATACATCATATGCAGTTACTGTGTTAATTGAAGAGGCCCCGAATCAGCTAAGGAGAGTATCTTTAATGGGGAACATAGGCTCCATATCATAGCTAATGAACTAAGACAGTATTTATATCACCTTATATTAATGTTCTATATATATTAAAAATGTAAAATTTTATTATTTTTAACAATTATTTGGTTGGCATAGTTATAAAAATATATGTTTAGGTGTTAGATATTTAAATAAATAGGATGTGAGTGTTATGTATGTAAATATTTTTAAAATTTAGCATCTAATATGCACTTGAAGTGAGAATGTGATACCTTCTTACTGTTTGTTATTCTAATCACTAATGTCTCTGATTTAGGATTTATATTTGTAAATAAATAAGAGTTGGGTGCTATGTATTTAAATGTCTTGAGATTTACACTTGGAAGCCCCTTTTATCTGATGTGATATATATATGTAAATACATAAGAATTGGGTGGTATGTATGTAAATGCCCCCACAATTCTGGCCTCCGTCCCCTCTTTTTTATTTTAGTCCCACACCCTTATTATGAGAAGTAATTCCAATTAGAAATTCTATATAACATTTGGTCTTTAGTCTCTCATATTCAAGCCGAACAAGAGATAGTATGAATATGAACAAATTTGAATTTAAATAAACACGAATAAGGCTTTCGCGAGCTACTCTGAACAAGTTCACATTTTGAATACATAAAAGCCAAACACGAATAAGCTCTGGGCTCGCTCATTTGGCTCGTCGACACCCTTAATTTGTGGTGATTCAAATACATGATTTCAGAGGCTTTTCCTTTTTCAGTCATTTTAATTGAGTACTTATTGCCTTCAAATGCTATGTAATTAAAAGTCCAGAGAGTTTTGAAATGAACCAACCAAATGGACCCAAAAGTAATTTACACTAATCAAATACTGTTCAGCAGATTTCCAATCCATTCTAATTTCCTTCATTCTTCTCACACATTCAAACAGAGAATATATACACACAAAGCCCAGACTCTACTGTTCCAGCGTCACATACACCTCTTAAAACCATAAGACACGACCAATGAACACAAATACAGAAATTTACTACAACATAAACAAAGGTTAATAATTGGTAAGGACCAGCTGATTTACACCAACGATAGCTCTTCACCTACAGCTAATTATTCCATCCTGCCATCTATGAATACATCTCAGCAGCTCAAAGTAGGAGCCAGATGTTGCTGCGCTTCGATTCGAACAGGCTGCCTGAAGTTCTGCTGCTCATCCTTTTCCTCTCTGCTTTCCTCGGTGACGTTTCGAGCCAGTTTTTCATTTTCAGTAACGGCTTGACGCTCATCAAACAAGTTTACAATGTTTCCTTCATGATTATTCTCTTCACTACCTTTCTTCTCAGCTTCTTCAGAGACTGCCACATTATCCTGCGTTGTTATTGCATCGTCTGCAGGAGCGCCTTCAGCCACTTGTGCATCTTCAGTGATTTTAGCCTCATGAATCTCCACATTGTGTTTTTCCTCATCTTTGTGATCTGGAATGTCTTCGGGAGCAGCTTCAATGTTTGCATTATTCTTAGTAGATGCTGATGATGGTCGCCTGGAACGTTTTTTCCTGGGTTGAGGTTCTGGTGGAGAAACTGCCTTTGCCTTTTCACTGATTCGTGCGGATCTTCTAGGCGTCTCACCGCTTGTGCTCCAATCAAATTCGTGTAAAGCAGGCGCTCTGGAATGGGATTTAAGGTATTGTTCCAGTTGTTTTCTGCTGATGATTTCTTCTCCAGTAGGTGCAGTGAAAGCAATTTCATTTTCCTTGGATCTTCCACTTTTCTTAGGTGTAAACTGCAGGGGGTAAATTGTAAGCTTTGAGAAGGCAGCATGACTTTACACATCAGAAAAATATAAATATATAGTTCATTCGCAGAACAATTACCTTGCACATGTCACAATTTTATTGACACGAAACAACCATATTTCATAATTACCATATTCTTTAAATTGTATAAGAAATGTAGAGCTGAGATAGAATAATTGCAAAATTAGCACCCACTTTCATCCGTTTTTTCAAAAACTCGCTCAAAATTCATCAACCCATTTTCATTTTTATCAAATTCCCAATGGCTTTATTGTGGCGTGCATAAATGCACCAGTTTAGTAGTTTTAAAAAATGACAGAGTGCTATTTTTTTGATTATATATATATCTATCTAAATATTTAACTTGTACATATATTTGTTCTACTACTTTATGTTATTTTATCTTCTAAATATATTTTCCATCATTCAAACTTGTAACAGTTCAAAAGTGGACTCACTCATCAGAAGTGTACTACCTACAAAAAACATACACCTAAGTATCTTATTCTGAATATCTTTTGTAAGAATTTACATAATCAATATAAAAAAAATCATCTTAATGTGATTAATTAAGCTGGACAAATTTTTGCCACTTCAACTGCTAATGCTAATCGATACTCCAATATACATTTTTAATAACTTCAAAATACACACTTTATTGCTTAAGACACACTTAATCAATCCTAATGACTCGACCGTAAGCTTTCTCATTATCTATAAAAATTATTTGAAGATCCATTATTTGGCCACCATAATTTTTTTTGTTTAATTTCCTTGCACAAAAAATGCCATTATTCCAGATCTTTCAGGCAAGAAAATAAATTGATTTTCTCATAAAAGTATGCTTTCCTTATTATATATTTCATCACTCTCTGCAATAACTTCATTGCACAATCCAAAATTTTGACCTCTGCATAATTACCATAATCTTGAACAACTACTGTAATCTTAATATCGGTATGAAAATATTTATTCTCCGATTATTTGGTACCTTCTTTATCTTTAAAATATTAGTAAAGAATTCTCAATGAAACCACACTTAAATCACTGATAGCTCTTCCAATCTCAAAAGATAAAATTATAACTTTGTACTTCTTGAAAGCTGACTTAACCTCTTTCCTTGAATCAATCCACCATTATACCACACTAACCCTCATTATCCTCTTCCAAAAAGGTTAACTCTATAAAAAATCTTTTAGTGATTTCTCAAATTAGCATTTTTGTCTTTCCTTGATGTTTTCCCCTTTAACTAAGATCTTTTTATCATTGTGTTTGATGCATCTAATTTGATCAATACTTCTTATCTTAGGTATTTCATATTTACATTCTTTTTATTCTTCCATGGTATCCAACTTATTAATAATACATCACCGAAAGCTAAAGCTTTTGTTCCAGTTACTCCTATTAGTCCTCTATATAAAGAACTATAGTTTTATTATAATCATTGAAAATCTCAATGATAATTTCTTCTTTATCTTTCCTTAAAGGCTCATTTTTTCCCTTAAAATAAACTTTTGTACCTATCCACTCTACTATTTTCTCTTATTTATATATAGAGCTATTTCCATAATCAGCCTAGAAAAAGATGAAATAATAGAAAAATTACAACCCCAAGATGCAAGACACAAATTTAGGCAAATAATGCACCACAACACAATTAGCGGGTGTTGGTACTCGATTTTAACACGGATTTATAATAAATATTAACATAAATTTGCCAAATAAAAAAAATTGAAATTAAATCCAACCATTTCACAAATCCAAAATTTTCTCTGTTTTGACATAAATCCTGCATTTCATTAAATCCAATTATTAGGCGCATTTAATGGATTTAAGGGAGAATATGTGAGTTGTCTCTTCTCTTATCGCCAAACACTTCAAAGGGATTTAGTTGGATTAACCTTAATCGAACCAAGCATTTTTCCGGATTTAACCCTTTTGGATTTAATAACTCCGGATTTACAGAATTTATTAAATCCTATATAGGTTAAATCTTGGGTGTAGCCAAACACCCCCTTAAATTGACAAAAAATCTTATCCGAATTCTAGAAATAAAAATTATATCAACCCTCCATGCCAAATCCAAACACAAATAAAACTGATTGGGGGTTAAAGTTAGCATGAAAATCAATTATTCTTCCCATTCTGGTAAAATTCAGAATGAGTAGACTTCTTTAGAACCTGATGTTCAATGGTGTCACTAGAAGATTAGACACTAGGCAGTGTAGTAGGCCATCTTTGGCCTTTTTCTGCATTAAAACACAAAGGACTGATGAAATCTCTATATGAATTAGTGACCCACAATTTTAGAGGATGAAGATATCAGAATTGTGGAAGTTGAATAAGCAACATCACAACAAGCTAGGATCATCTCAGGTAGGGATGTCAAATTTTAATACTACCGTATACACAGCATGAGCACACTTCTAAAATCATTAAATTCATATTTACCAAGTTAAGATAATGAACAAGTTTATTTCTATGATTAAACTACAAATGATTAATGATCCTTTCATGAATTGTAAACAATTGCATTTGAGTATCTAATTTAAAAAGGCAGAACATTTATCTATTTTGCTGCATCTACATATAAATCTAAAGTTTCTTTTCTTACTTTATATAATAGCTGATAGTAAGTTCTTGAAGTAGAAGCCAAAAGAGGAGAAAAATAATCATGGTGACAGAAACTAACACTTATGCTTTAGATTATATCTTTTTTATGCTTAGTGCGAAAAATCTGAGCATTTTAAATCATAAACCTGGCATTTGATGAGGTAAAGAATATATATCTAATAATTTTAATTTTGTGGGATAAGGACAAGCTGAATCAGAAAAATAAACTCGCAACAAAAAATAGCAGTATGCTCAAATCTGGACATCCAATCATTAACCTGATATTTGAATAAGCAAAGAATATCTATATGATAAATTTTTTTATTGGATAAGAACAAACTGAAGCAGAAAATTGAACCCCCAAAATAAAACAACAGTGCCTGACTTATAATCTCATAATCAATAGTTTCAAATTAAAAAATCAGATATGCTTATATATTCTCTTGCAAGAAAGACGCCCAATGCCACTTAAATAGCATCGCAAAATCAATATGTTACTTAAAGCTAAGAAGATGTTCTTTTACTTTTGATTGGTGTCATATGAGAAAAATTATCATTAAACAAGACATAGGATACTTCTTTTTCAGAATTCTAAAACTCCTATCAGATGCTAAAGTTCGAAGAATAGACAAGTCCTCTGTAAAAAAAGTTTTCAGTTGAGCATGTCGGCTTTAAGACCTTCCTAGTTACGAGATCGTTTCTCAAAAAAAATTGGGCTGTTTGATTTGTTGAAAAAGTAAAGCAGTGTAAATTGAACGCAATGCAAGAGTAATGTATTATATTTAAAATTAATTGGTTCAGTGTAAAATAGGCAAAAGACTTTATTTTGTATTGTTTGGTTGATGAAAAAAATATATTTTAATATATTTAAAAAGTAATGCACTAGTTGTCAATGGATCGCGAGCTGCGGCGAGCGGAGAGCGGCGGTGGCTGGAGGGGGTCATGTCAGCAGTGGGAACTGGGGGCAGGCCGCTGGGG
>JXCR01085399.1:241646-266101 GCA_002079205.1 Phalaenopsis hybrid cultivar | reverse complement strand
AGGCCGCTGGGGCAGCTATGGCCGGCGGAAGTGGTAGGGTGCAGCAGGCAGCAACAGCAAGAAACAAAAACAAGGGCGAACAACGTGCAATGGTGGTGTCGGTGATCAGCAGCCGGCAATAGGCGATGGTGGCAATGGTCGGCGATGACTGGCGATGGGTTTTGGTGGCTGTGGTGGCGTTGGTGGGCTGCGATGATGGCCAACGGCTGGCGGCGGCTTGTGGCTGGTGGCAGTTGGTGGGCGGCGCTGGTGGCTGGTTAGCCGGTGACAGACAACAACATTTTACATAGAACTGTGAATTTGGAAATTGTTCAAATAGACCCAATTCAAAATGCAGAGAAAATGAACTATAAAATGCATTCTAAATTTGCTCATATTTTACACTATATTTGGAAATTGGCGGACCAAACTCCAAAATACTTAAAACCCATGCAAACCAAATACAATGCATTGATTTTTCTACAGACCAAATAGCCTAAGAAATTTTTTACAAAAATATTATTAAAAAGAATACGTTAAGAAAACTGAAAGTACGCACCAATCAATGTTTCTTTAAGAACAGCAGTGCAAAAATAAAACAAGATGAAGCAAAAGTAAATCCCTGAAAACTAGTTTTTGCTCTTTAGAAGATTCAATGTCTCCTCTTCTATCCCCAGTTTTATCCACAAGAGTAAACTATTGCAATTTTTTGACGCTGTATTAATAGAATAATGCTTTGGCAACCCCCGCAGGTACACTGCGCTATCTGTGCATGAATGCCAGCTGTTTACAAACTAGTACAGAGCATGCGGGCTAATAAATCGCTAACTAAACCTCAAAAGCCGCAGCCCACCTGGTCTGTAGAAGAATTCCCTAGGAATACTGAGAAGAGAAAATGATGAGCAAGATGTAAACTTGTATGTCTGGAAAAAAGCAAACTAAATGCTTCTCTCATAATCAGACTAAGAAAAACTGAAATCCAAAAACTTAACAGGACAAAAATTTTTATAAGCTTTTGAGACAGGAAACTCTCAAAATCCTCATTCAACTGAATTGGGACTAACTAAAATGATTAAATTAGGCATAGTGATCTATGGTACTAAAATGGTACCTCAATTCATAATAAATGTATCCAAATAAAGAAATTTGACTTTACATATTACTTTTATCCTAAACAGCAAGAAGGGCAAATTTTAAACATTATAAACAACATAGAAGAAAATTTAAATGGGTCAAAACCAAACTCCAAAATTCAAGAGAAATTCTAACCTCCAAGCTAAAGGAACAAGATACAATAATCTTCAACTATTTAAAGAGCTTTTAGATAGCAAAACTTCACAAATCCAACCTGTAAGGAATGTTGGCCGAGAGGTGAAGGAGAGAGAAAAAGGTTGTTTGCATACCTCTTGAACCAATTTGATAGCATGGCATAACCATGATATGGTTTCAAGTTAATTCCAGCTCAAGTTTTACAAAATAGTTCAGTTGATGTTATGTTCAACTAGACCATAATAGATAAAACAATCGACTAATTATTATAGATATTATTCAAGTAAAACCATTAAATAACAGAAGAAAGAAACCAGTCCTATGCAAAGCATGGGGCATCCATGGTCAAGCAAATAAGAGAAAATGCACTATGTTGGCTAACTTATTCAACTGTAATGCCAAGGAGCCGAATATATTTCGTTTTAGAACTAGAAAGTCTCATGCTCCCCCGTCCCACTTCTTTTTTAATGAAATCTTGCTAACATCTACGCCTACATATAACTCTCCTACATACCAACCGAGAGAAAGAGTAGCCCTAAAGGCATCCCATCTTCTACCCTACAGCGTCAAGAAAAAAAAAAAACTACAGTAATTTAAGTAAGAAATTCTCTCTTTTCTTAAACTCACTAGCGAGAATTGGAATTCCATAAGAAACACTCAACTATAAAAAAGTCAATTCAAAGACTAACACTCCTTTAGGGAAGCAGGACATGTCAGACTAATCATTCACAAATTACAAATCCACTTCATATGTTCAGAAACCGGCAGCAGCCCTCTTTCGATAAATCCACTTCTGCAAAAGTTTTGTAGCACAAAAACTCAAACAACAAGAAAAAGAAAACATGAAGAAAGCTTCGCCATGTGAGGAATTCTAGAAAACCACAAAGATAATCAATCCACTCATTCAAGTAAAAGTCAGCAATCAATTAACTAAACCCAACACCAAAACCATCCCCTGAATCCAACACAGACCTTAATTGCAAAATACAATCCTCTGAATCAACTAAATCAAAGAAAATCAAACCAAACCAAACCAGCTGACTGATAACTAAAAGTGTTGAAACGAAAACAGATATCTAACATAAGAAGATGAGATCAAACAGAAAACCAAAGAAAAGAACGGACCGTTTTCTTCCAACCCAAAGGCGCCGGAAGCTCGACCGAAACTACTTCCGGCTCCCTGCAACCTTCTTCCCCGTCTCCAGATGTCATCTTCTCGATCCCAAAAGCACAGCTACTGCAGCGAGAAAGAGAGAGCGATAGAGCAAATGATAAAGACTGAGGAGAACCGACTTGACTCCCGCAAACAGAAACCGTATAAAGACTGAAATAATGCTTTCCTTCACCATGCTTACTGGCCGTCGGATTGATAGCTATGCAATTGACGGCTGATAATTATTGATCGCTCGCACCGTTTTTCAAGTCGGGTCTTCAATCTAACGGTCGTTGATGCGAATGGACGTTAAACTTTTCGAACAAAATTAGACCGTTAGATCTACTTTGATAGTTGAGGGAATGTCGAAATCGGACGTCTGGGAATAGGCCATGAAAGGTCAAAAGAGACCCACGTTAAATCGCGTTGGCGAGGGACGTGATAGGGAGACCGTTTGGTGGAGCCACGTGGAAGTAAATTATAGGGTATGGGAGTGGAAACCGCAGAATGCTCAGCAACCTGCGGGAAGGCGCATAGGAATGCTTTCTGTATGTTTCAATTGAAAACGACCGCAGGTGCGGGAGCGTTGTAAACGGCACGGAAACGTTAACATTAGTAGTATGCGCGGGCCAAGTCTTTTTTATTTAATTATTTTATTTTATTTTTTGGGGCAAAACAATCCTTATCCATATGCATTCATTGTGGATGCGCTGTTAAATTAATATAAGTATAAAATAAAATAAAGAGAGTTAAAATGTTCCTCCCAGCTCTTGGCTCCGTTAGGATGCCGTAAGAGATTGACCACTAGCCACCTTTCATAGATCGTGAATTGCTCGATAATTGATTCGAATTATTTTAGTTCAGATCGAAATAAATGTGCCGAGTTATGAACCCTAATTTTGGATTGAATTTTTGTTTAGTGGATTTCAAGTCATACATAGAACTATTTGAACTAGCCCGATATTTTCTCGGATTATATTTTATTTATAAAAATTAAATATAATTCTAAATAAAATCAAATATAATGAGCTATGAGTTGATTTCAAGCTGAAATGGATATAAATAGCTCAATTTGAGTCAACTTGTTTTGATTTGGAGCTGGAATAGATTTAATTAGTTAAATTTGAGCCAACTCATTTTGATTTCAACCAGGATCGAGCTCGATTCAATTTTGGGTTGAGCGGGCTTGAAATCGAACATAACGAGCCACAAACTGATTTCAATCTGAACTCAATCCATTCGAGTTGAGGCTTACCACCTCTCATGGATCTCTTCTCCTCCCCTCCCCTACCCTCCCTTTTTTCTTCCCCTACTTCTATCCTAAGTCTGGTACCTCCCATGAATCGAAAAGACATTATTTCATTTCATATCTCTAACTCCACTAACTTTTCTTTTGCTTTCATCCCCTCCTTCTGAAGAAAATGTTTCTTTCTCGTATGAGGTGATCGAAGCTGATACCAAGCTCTGGGATCTTGTGTTAGTTGGCTACGTTATGGGAGTGAGGCCCTTCTACGGTAATTTTCTACAAAGCATTACCAAGGTCTGGAAGTTGCGGGTAACTTCCACCTAGGGTTAAAAAAATTTTCCCATTTGGAAGATATGGAAATAGTTTTATCTAGAGAGACCTGATTTTTTAACGGTTGGCTATCTATTTTTAAGAAATGGTTCTATGACTTCAAACAATTTAAGGAAGATTTTCGTGATATTACCATTTGAGTGAAATTTCCTAATTATCACTTTCTTGCTGCATGGAGCAAGGTATTTCTACGATCACTAGCAAGGTTGGTGTCCCTTTTGCAGTTGACTTATGACCAAAGGTTCACGTCATGCGTATACTGGAGTTAACGTCCAAGTTAATGTCGTTAATGTGTTGTCGGATTCCATTGATATTTCTATTAAAGGAGGGGAGCCCATATTGCCACATATCTATGAATGGAAGTCAAACCCCTATTCTGGTCTACTTTTTGGCATGATCCAGCCTCCTATCCTAGATCCCCTAACTTTAAATGCACATTCCTAGCTACCAACTCTAGTGGAAGAAACCTTAGCAAGCCTTGACTAGCTTATCGTGCCTTCTATAGTAAGTGCAAGCTCCCATAGGCCTACCCCTCCCCCAATCTCCAACACCTCTACGTCCACCTCGTCCTGCCTCTCATGATCTTGCCCTTGATCTTAATATTAACCCTCTTACTTATGTTTGTAGTGTTGAATCCTCTATTGACGAGTTCTCCGTCTCCTCTACCTTTGCTTTTGTGGAGGGTCATGGTTCTTCACAAGAGCTGATCTCCCCTCTAGTTCTCCTAGACTTACCTTCCTCTTCCAACCCCTCAATATCCTCCTCTACCCTTCCTTCTTTAACCCATGTCAAAAATAGCAGACATAGTGGGACTTATTCTCATACATAAGTTTCTATGTTTACTTCTAATATTCTCACTTGGAACATGCATGATTTCTATTATGATTATTGTATTTCTGAATGCAAAAAAGTTATAAAAAATAATAAATTTGATCTCTTAAATTAGGGAACCTTCCTTTTAGGTGTTTGTTTAGAACAGGTTGGGTGTAGGTAAGGTTTTGATATGTCTAGTTATTATTCCTGGTCTACATCCAACCAAACAATTTTTGTTTTTTTTTCCTTTTGATTTATTTACTAGGCGCATTAGTAGTTAAACGTGATTTTCTTGTAGAAAGTCGTGTCCAATGGCGAGGAGCATCTTGATTTAAACTAATGCCTTTTATATAGGTGTTGCTTAGCTTTCCTCCTATAAAAGATGGGTTTTTATATGTTGCATGAGGTAACCCGTGCTAACTCTTGATTGTAGGTCGAGTCTTTTTTAGAATTCTTTTATGTACATCTTTCTTAGATTTTATAGGTTGGAGTCTGTATCAGAAGTAAAGGTATAAACATGGGTTCTCAAGGCTTTTGATGTGCAGAACCACATGGTGAGTTGCATGAGGTAACCCGTGCTAACTCTTGATTGTAGGTCGAGTCTTTTTTGGAATTCTTTTATGTACATCTTTCTTAGATTTTATAGTTTGGAGTCTGTATCAGAAGTAAAGGTATAAACATGGGTTCCCAAGGCTTTTGATGTGCAGAACCACATGGTGAGGCCTAGAAGTAGCATACCCATGACTCCTACTTTAATTTTGAGTTCATGTTATTGTATATAAATTAGGATCAGACATGTATATATAGAGTATGACTACAATGCTTTTGTCCTTCTTCGATATGTTGTTGACTCAATGGTCTCAACTTTTTTTTTAACAAGTGTGTTGGCGTCAAGTTTTAATGTAACACGTGTAGGATGTCCACATGACTCGTTCGTGACTATTTATTACTCACTGGTAGCATCCTATAGCTCAAGAAAATCTTTTGAGACCTCTGATACGTATTCGGGGCACGAAACCAGGGTTTGTGATGATTCAATTCCACCATGGAGAACCCATAGTTGGACGGACCACTCAGGACATTGGATGTGTTTGATGTCCATTCTAATGTATAGGGTTCCTTTTGTATCCACTTTGAGCCTCTCCGGGTCAAGGGAAGTCACGGAGCCCTTCTATGTGCGTTACAAATAAAATTAAGGTTTTGGAAAGCATTACCTATGTCGTAGTTCAGAATGCCTGTTGGAGATATATTCTTCAAACAATGAACAAGAAAAATACTCATTTTTAAAGTTAGGGGATCATAATTTACTCTATGCAGCCTCTCATAGTTTTTTAGTAGAGAAAACCCTCTGCTGGATGTTTACGGTGAAAACAACATTTTTGGGGCTAGACTGGCACCTAGGCGTAAGTCCCGAGCCCCTAAGCGCCCAAAAAAAACCTATATGGGGCTTAAAACTTGAGGGGATGGAAGTTTGGCGCCAGTCTTTGGCGCCTAGGCATCCAAACAACTCAAAAACAACCAATTTGGTGAGCCCCTGGAAAGTAGGCATCAGCTGGGTGGCGCTAAGGCATCAGAGGCTTGGCGACTAGGCGTCGGGGTCGGGGCGCCTAGGCGCTGGTCTACTTTCAAGATGCAATTTTCTTCATTTTTGGAGGCATTCAAAAAGTGGGATATCCTTGGCTAATGTGAAGATATGCATGGGGGAGGTAAAAAGAGGCTCATGATACCTCTTTTGGAGGTTCTAGGTGGTATCATTAGGCCAATTTAGGTAAAAAATGAGAGAAATTTTAAGGGGGGCTGAAAATATCTTCGGCTAGGGCTCATTTTCCACCCCATCATCTCCTCACTTCAGCATTTTTGGCCTCCTTCATGAGTTGAGAAATTTTTCTTCTTCCCTTTGGAGACTCATCTTCCTCTGGGAAAAGGGCTAAGTGAGTTGGCCATCTTCAACTTTCTTCTTCTTCTTCTTCTTCTTCTTCTTCTTCTTCTTCTTCTTCTTCTTCTTCCACTTCACTTGATTGTGTGAGGGGATTTTCTTGAGTAGGAGCTTGGCCAACAAGGAGTAAGGTGTCTCTTCTCATACGCTAAAGAAGAGCTTCATCCTAGCTTGGGGAAGGGTCAAAAGAGCATCGCCGAAACTTAGTCGGAGTTCAGAACTTCACCGGAATCTTTCCAGATTCTTCTCATAGAGGAAAGCCTCCTCATTACTTTTTGGAAGGACTTGTGTGGGTTTCTCCCCTTTTGTTAAGAGGGCTTCATCCAGAGCATAGGCTTAGGACATCAATCAACCACTACAGCGGTTAGATTCCCTTAAGCCATATGTATTTTCTTTCTTAGCCAACTCTAGGGTGTTTGTAGAGAGTGCTAGATTTGAGTAATAATTGATTTATTTATGCTTATTTAGTTGAATTACTGAATTTATTTGGATGAGATCATCCTTATTCCCTATGACCACTCTAAATGCTAAAAAATTACCCTAACAGGTTCAAAATTATTTACCTTTTTTTTGCCTTAAAATTAATTTTAGGAGAATAGATCTTACGATTTATGACTTTTGACTTTTTACGTATTCATAAATTTATCCTTGTAATAAAATAATTGTTTGAGGTACACTATGAAAAAAATATTTAGATTTAAATGGCCTTTATTTCATCAATATTTAATATGATTACTTTTTAATAAATGCAATACATAATTAGTCAATCAAATTTTATATTATATTCACAATAAAATAAAATAAATTTCTTTGATTAAGCTTTAATTAAAAATGTTATCAATATATCCAATCCAATTTTTTCTTTAAAATAAGAAGTACAAGTTGATTATGACAATAATTCCGAAAAGAAGAGACAAAATGTGGATTAACATAATATCATCAGCAAGATTTGGCACACTGTAAATAAAACAAATGTGGAGTAACATGAAGAAAATTTTACGTCACACCGCACGACTAACTGTCGGGCTCCACGTCATCGTACACGTCAGTATTGGGATACGTGGCGCCGACGCTTAACCTTCCGGATATAATATTTTTTAAGTAACTTGACCAAGCACAAGCTTTGAACAACTCAACATATATTATTATATCACTCCATTGATAGAGCAAATTAGCAAAGCACTCTTGGCTTCGCATGCCTAAAAGCAAGCATTTGTATGTAATCTACATGGGAAGGATGGCAACGGTTAATAGCAAATTAATCAAAATATTATATAATTATCTTTAGCTATCTTTTATTTTATATCAATATGAAAATCATTAATATGAAAAAATTTGTATCAAGGTTCATGAAAATTGTAATAGAAGTGTTATAATACTATTGATTTAATGTATAATCACCATTGTGTATGAGATATTGATATATTTTAAGCGAGTTGTACGAGTCTAATAGAGGATTCAAAGTGGCACCAGTCTTAATGGCAAGATTTGTGAGGTTATGATGTTGACAAGAACAAACATAAAAGGAGAAAGATGGAGACTAGAAGAAGAAACACTCATGCTCTCTTTAATCCCTTATTGATAGGGATTTAAGCATTACATTAAAAGAAACACAAGATAGAAATAAATAAATACATCTTTACCTAAAACATAGGTATTGTAAAAAGGGCTTGAAATTGGTACACATGGATAATCAGGAAGGAACGAGTCCTTAGGGCTTGATTTTTTGGGTCACTGATTGACTAGATGGGTTCGCTCTACATGCCTAATATGAATGACACTTTATTTTGCTCTGGGTTGGCATCTTGAGGAGCGTCATGATTTCAAGTAGGTTGATGAGTTTCACAAATTCCAATGAGTTACTTCTATACATAGATCGACATTCTTTAATTGGGTGAGTGTCATTGAGCTATGGTGAGTGTTTACTCGGCCCCATTAGAGTTCTTTTCATTATATTTTTTTTGGAGGATTTGCATGTTATTTGTATATTTAGTTTTTTGACTCACTTGTATCTTTGGTGTCTTACTGACATAATGATCAAGAGAATTAAGTGAGTATTTATTATTAAAAAAAGTTAGATGCTACTTTTATCATCTTATTTTATCTTAATATCAAGAATGATGAATTTATTTATTTCTTAAATTATTTCATTGACGTGACTTCTCTGATGTTAAATTTTCTTTTGCCTATAAATGCCTAGGTCGTGATGTCATGGTTCTTCTCGTTTTGATTTTCAATTCTCATCGAGTTCCTTTTCTTATTAAAAACGGTTGCACTAGCTCTATTTACTTAGTTATTGGTGGAGGGTGACTTACTAACACTTATGATGGAAATCATTCTAGAGTGCAACTTGCATACAAACATCAAGGGTGAGCCTTCATACTAGGGTGCCAAGGGTGAATTCGTAACTGAGTTGGTAAAAACATTAAGAGATAAATCCAAGGCATAGCGGTTAAGACTAGAATACATTGTTTCAAAGGAAGTTGAAATAATACATCGATATCTAGACAAGTGACAAGTATAAATTATTAAAATTATTTATTTAACTTATTGATATTAAAAATAATTATTTACAAAACATAAAATATAAATTAGTTAATATTACAGGGCAAATAATATTAGGAAAAAATGAAACTAAAAAACTACACATGAAATCATATTAAAAAAATAAATAAATTGTGATTAATTTAAAGAACATTACAAGAAAACGAGAATAAGAGAGAGGGCAAAAGAGGAGAAGAGGAAGCCCAGCGAAGGAAAAAAATATTACATGGAGTTCAATCTCGAGCTAACACGTGGAAGATCGGGACCCATTTACATAAAAAATGAAAAACAAAACAAAAAATGTGAGACATGGCCTGATGTGTTATTAATGTGTTATGGAAGTGATTTTGAGTTAGTATTGTTGTAACATCTCAAAATCAGCTCAGTCACTGTTTTTAATGTGTTATTGGGATGTTATTCATGTGTTATTGATATGTTATTTATGTGATACAATTCAATGACAAGATGAAAATTTCTACTAATATGATATTCATGTGTTATGGAGGTGATTTTTAGTTGGTATTGTTGTTCAAGAATATAACATCTCAAAATCACCTCAGTTACTGTTTTTAATATGTTATTGATGTGTTATTTATGTGTTATTGATTTGTTATTGAGGTGATACAATCCAATGACAAAAACTTGTACGGATGTGTTATTCATGTGTTATGAAAGTGATTTTGAGTTGCTATTGTTGTTTAAAGAATTATAACATCTCAAAATCAAACACACCAATAATACATGAATAATGCGGAAAATATTCAGAATAACATGATAGAATATTCCTATAACACGACGATAGGGATAAGTAATGCAAAGGTCAGGTCGAGTCGTGTTTTTTCATTCTTTTTTTATTTTTTTAATATAGGTGGGCCCCGACCTTCCATGTGTCAGCTCGAGATTGGACTCCGCAAGTAGCTTTGCATGTGGAGTCCTGATGTAATATATTTTTCCCGGGGAAGAGGTGCGGGGAAAGTACTTTTATAGGTGTAGGGCTGGGAAGAAAATGTCTGCAACGAAGGCGTTAAAGTAATTAACAACCAGTTAAAACACGAAAGAAAAATGCGGGCCACAGGGGCTCTCCCGTGACCGCGTTTATTAAAAAAGTGATCGATGTTTTACAATAAGTAGTTAGAACGCACAAAAGAAACATAAGCTCAGTTTGGCACAGCTGCAGCTTCTAAGTTTTTTAGTTGCAGCTGCACTACCCCAGAAAGTAGCTGTGAGGAAACTGCTGCGGGGAAGTTGACTATCTGTTTGGGACAGCTGTGTGAAAACAGTTGTAAGGTAGTTGTTTCTATAAAAATGACCATTCTACCCCTATTTTGTAATATTGTGTTTAACAGAACTGTGCTAGTCATAAATTTAATATTTTTAAGGCAACAATTCACTTAAAAATAATACAGAATTACAAATGCATACTTTACTTCACAATGAGTATCAAGAGTGCAAAAAAAAAAGTCAAACTATTAAAATAGCAATTAATAAGATGATTATATTAATTTTAACGTTCAGGCGGTGAGAAATGAGTTATGTTTCCATCAAATCATAAAAGACTCTTTGGATGATTTATTTGATCTACAATGTTGTCATTATATGAAAGGATAATAAAATCACAATTATTGGGATTTATCCAATAGCAAGTATATATAAATGCTTAATATGGCTAAAGCATAACCTGAAAAATAATATTAGCACTACTCTACCTACATAACATAAGGTTTAGGTGAAAATTTAATGCATTAAAACATTTAATAAAATCACAGTTAAAAATTACATTTCGATCCACTAAAAAGAATAAGCTTAGGGATCACTATTCATGGTTCACATAACTAAGGAAAAAAAATCAGGAAACATAATATACTGCTGCAAATCAAGCAAAAATAGCCGAACAAAGCATTTCCAAAAACAAATCTAAAAGCAACTACCAACCTTGTTAGAATTAGGAATCAAATTATGCAACGTTCTCATCTTCTCATTTATTCTCCTCCTCCTCTGACAACGAAGCATGAAGCTCGAAGGGGTTAAAAAATCAATGAAATACCAAAAACAGGAAATCAGTAAACAAAACTGCCATCTTTTCCGATAAATTGTGAACTTCAGCTGCTCTGCTCCTTTTCGAACTAGAACTATTGTGGGGTCTGGAAGAAGAACGGGGGTCGTGAAGAAGAAGGCGCGGGGTCGAGAAGAAGAACGGGGGTCAGAAAGAAGAATGCGCAGGGTCAGGAACACCAGACAAGATGGCTAGACGACGAGGGAACAACAGGCAGAAAGCAAGGGCAGAGGGCTTGTTTGCACCAAAAATGGGGGCAATGTGGAACATTAGCAAGGGGAAAGCTGGGTCGCGAGGTCAATCCCGCGGCCGGTTTTCCGCCCGCTTTAGCTTCCTTCGGCTGCGAAGCTGGGAGCCAAACGGGAAAAGTTCACTATTTGGGGCCGTGCCGCATGAAAAAAGCGGCCCAAAACGAAGCCATAATCTCAACATTTTTAAAATGTCATCATAGTGAAAAAAAAAAATGTCCCAAAGGGACCCTAAATGAAAGGCCTGCATGGTTTGACATTTGTTTTGTTTGGTTAGGCGAGTTACTGTAGACGAGCATGTGGGGGCGTTTGATATCTGACTATTATTCAAACGCCTACGGCACAGGCGTTTCAAATGGCAAAAAAACATGTCGTGTCTGATCCTGACCGTAGATCACGGTGATATACGGTCATGATTATTTCAGTTTTTTAATAAAAAAAAATTTTATGTGGGGCCCACCGAAATACATCCTGACCGACGGTCCGGATCAGACACCGCACGCAAGATGCGTGCGGTGTCCTATCCGTATGGAATAATTTTTCCCATAAATGTGTCATATTCTACTAATAATCACTATTAATTATGTGCCTTTTCATAATTTGTCCCTTTTGCTTGGTACTTTCTCCTAAACCTTTTTAGTTGTGTGGAGAGATGTTCATTTTATATTGGATATTTTTTTCTTTTACATTATAAAAAATTGAAAACAAATTTTTTATTCAAATGATATTTTAATTTAATAAAAAAAAACTTTTTTTATTTTGTTTTTATTTGAAAGTCGTGTACGCACAACTTTTTTTAAAGGATGAAGTAGCTCCAAATGAGAAAAAAAATATACATTAGTAGTTCTGATACAGTTGTGTATCTGGACTCCAATGATACTTCACAACGTGTAAAATGATGGACCCTCTAAAAAAAATGATAAATGTTTATTTTGGCGCGTGCCCGGCTCAAACCAGCCCGAAAATTAGGAAAGAATGTGGTGCACTGTTCAAAATCTGGTGTACTGTTCAAAATCCAACGCACTGCTTCATTTCCTATGAAAGATCCAAGGTTTTGCTTGTGGCCGGAACGTTTTCTTGTGATTCTCCGATTAAGATTAAGGCGTTAACCCTTTGTTATTTATGAACAAAACGTCAAGTGAGAAATATTGATAATGAAATCTGAAAATAATGACGAGAAGTTTGAAATGAAGATGAGTTTAGCTGCGCTTGAAATGTTTGCATCAATTTATGTTTGCTTGATTTCTTTCGTACTCGGAATCAATGTTATTATGTTACTTTTCTAGTATTTTTTTATTATGATTTTGTGTTGTTATTGTTAAGTTAATCTGGTAGTGATGTTTTTTTTTTTTATATTTATTGTTATTGTAGATTTTTTTCTATATTGTGATGATTTTGAGGTGATATTGTGATCTTGTTTTGATAGTATTGTTCTATTATTTTGGTGGTATATAGGAGTTTGTGATGTTATTGGACTAGTATTGTGGTTGTATTGAGGTGAGATTGAGATTATATTTTGTTCAAATTGTGATGGTTTTGTGGTGGGATTGTGGATGTATTGTAATGATTTAGTGGTGGCATGAAGGTGATTTATGGTGTTGTTGTCCAATTATTTTGGTGGCATTGTAGTAGTCTGTGGTGTTATCTGAGTGGTATTGTGGTTGTAATGAGGTGAGATTCAGTTTGTATTTTGTTCATATTGTATCGTTTTTATGATGTTATTATGATGATGTTGTGGTTGTATTGTCATAAATTTATGGTTGTATTGTGGAGTTATTGTGGGGGAGTTTTGGTTGTATTGAGGTGAGATTCAGGATGTATTTCGTTCACATTATGTTAGTTTTGTGGCATTTAGGTCATGTTATTGTGAAGGTATTATAATAGATTTGTGGTGGTATTGTCCTATTATTTGGTGGTATTTCAATAGCTTGTGGTGCTATTAAAGTGGTATTGTTGTTGTATTGAGGTGAGATTGAGGTTTAATTTTGTTCATATTGGAGTGTTATTGTTTATTTTTATGGTGTTATTGTGGTGTTGTGTTATTGATGTTATTGAAGTGTTATTGTGGTTGTATTTTGATGTTATTGGAGTGTATTGTGGTTGTAATGTGGTTGTATTGTGGTGTTATTGTTGTGGTATTGTGGTGGTACTGTGGCAGTCTTGTGATGGTATTCTACTGGTGTTTTTATGAAGTTTTTTTTTAATTATTTTTTTTGGTTATTTTCATGTTATTATGATGTCATGTTGTGGTATTAGGGTTGTATTTGTATTTATATTAGGTTTTGTGCGTATATATTAGTGATTTCCATGTTTAATCATGTTTAAACTATTCTATAAATGTGCAGTTTTACGAGACTTGGGATGTTGGTAATGATCTAATTGCAGATAGATTTTTTGGCACCATTGTACATGATGAAAAAAAAATATATTAACTATATTGTGTTTACATACATCATATTGGATTTACTGTTCGAAAAGACCACAAAATTTTTAGGCTAAATTCAAGGAAAAATAAGAGTAAAGTTGGTTTTAAGGAGTTGAAGTTCACCAACACAATGAAGTTCAAAAAACCGGACACAAGGGCTAGTTGTTTAGCAATGATTCAATATGAAGTTGATGTTGATGACATTTGTACAATTAAAAATTATATGGAAAGTCATAGCCACTCCTTAGCGAAGCCTTGTGATAAGCATATTCAGCTTCCTAGCAGAAAGATAAGTGAAATTAATGCAGATGTGCTCAGATTGAAGCTATGGATAACTTTCTTACTGCAAAAGTTAGGGGAGCAGAGAAACTTGAATGTATGAAGAAAGAAGTCTTCAATTTCATTCAAAAAGAGAGAAGAGCTAGAATAAAAAATTGTGAAACCAATTTTCTATTACAATTGTTCATGAAGAGACAGGTTGAAAATAATATGTTTGTGTGGGACTTTCAGATTGATGAGTGTGGTAGGTTGATAAGTTTTTTTTTTTTAGTGATGACATGTTAAGACTTGATTATGACTACTTTAGAGATATCATTATTTTTTTATACAAGTTATAGGCTGAATAAATATAATTTATGTTGTCCTCCTTTTGTTGGCGTGAATCACCATTAGCAAAATGTTCTCCTCAGAGTTAGTTTTTTGTATGATTAGATGATTGATTCGTTCAACTGGATATTCAAAACATTTATTCATATAACGGATGTTGAGCATCCAATAATAATTTTATTAATTAAGATCAAGAAATGACAAGAGCTAGGAGGATTCTTTGTCACATACATGACATAGATAATGTCAGTGACATATCTACAAGAAATTACTAGTGGCATATCTAAAAAAATTTCCTTCAAAAGTTCATTTTTTGTGGGTAATCTATAATGCATGAGCAAAATCAACTCTGAAGAGGAGTTTGAACAAATTTGGCCTGCTATGATTGAGAATGAAAATCGACACGACAAAATTTGGTAGATGAGTTGTACAACATTAGATATAAGTGGTCAAAAATCTTTAATAAAGAATTATTTAGAATGAGTATCTTATTAACACAAAAAGTGAGTCTACAAATGATATGTATCATGGTATCTTTAAGTCAACAAACTCTATTACCGATTCCTTTCTGAGAATTGAAAATGTCATGAAAGCATTTAGATGAAATGCTAAGAACAAGGATTTCAAATGTGCTTAGTCGGTAATTGTTCCCATTGCTAAAAGGAGCCTAGTGTTGAGGCAACTAACTTTATTCAAGAAAGTTGTATTCAATGTTTAAGGAACAGTTATTACATGGGTTATGTGGTAGTGCTGTAAATTCTCTACAAATAGTGTTTCAGAATTTTACAGTAAAAAATTGGATAATCAAGGTACAAAAAAAAACTTGGATTATTGAAGTTGAGAAGTCCAATTCCAAAATTAGCTGCAATTGCAAGAAATTGAAATGATAGGGTTATTATGTGCCTACTATTTATGTGTCTCAGCTTGAAAAATATAACAATGATATATGATAAATATCTCCTATTGTGCTGGTCTATTCATGCTAAAAGGGACATTTATAACAGTTATAGATATAGATATCTCAAAGAGGCCAAGTGAGGAATGGTTATTCAAGGTGTCTCATATGTCACACACACGTTCAAAAGTTTTCATATCAAATTATTACTAAAACACAAGGAAATGAGAAAGTTGAGCAATAGATGTTGGAATCACTGAAAAAATTAATCGTCGATGTTGATCTCATATTAAGTAGGAGAGAAGCTCGGTCAAAGCAGAAGTTGAATAAAAAAATCAGCCAATAAAGAATTTAGTTTGAAGGACCGAGCAAAGATGTGCCCAAATGGAATATTTAATTCTAGATTAAAGAATATTTAATTCTAGATTAAAAGGGTGTTGAGTGAAAATTAAGAGAGCCAAAAGTATATACTTCAGTAGTGAAGATAAATATTATTATGTACCATTATGTTTCTCTAGCAGAAACCATGTTTGTAATGCATGAAAGGAGAAAGAACCTTCATCAAACCAAGAACCAATTACTACTCCCCTGGGACACAAATTTGTGTGCAATATCGGATTGCTTCATGCAGTTATATAATGGAAATTGAACATAATTAAGAAAATTTTTATTGTTACATTTCTTAAACATTTACTCATGATTACAACAAATATAACAGGAATTATATACACCCTGTAGTGCACCGCAGTCCACATTGTGAGACATAATTTCTCGCAAATTCTTCAATTTTATAATTCTATGCACGGATTTGTGTGTGCTACAATCATATAAATTTAGCATTCATTTATTGTAACAGAGTTTGGAATCATTAATCAGAAATTGGAAATGTTTGGGTTCGCCTTGTTCTTTTCTAAAATGGTATGAATAAGTATGATTGATAAAAGAATTTTCAAAAATTGCAAATTTTTAATTGTCTCATTTTCAAGCAACTTCCACAATCTTATTTGGCTACATCTTCTTCTTGTTCAATAAACTTCTTATAGTCAAATCTATTAATGCGGGGCAGCTATAAGTCAAATCTCTTAGTGTAAAATAAAAAGTAAGGCAAATAACAAAAGAACTGCTAGGGAAGCCTTGAACTTCAGCTCTGAATGAATTTCTAAATGTTCTTCCAACACCACACATACAATTCTAAGTTGAGACGCAAGAATATCAACATAACATTAGAATTCATGCATACAGTCGTATAAAAATATTTACAATAAGAATAAAATAATTTAAAGCTAACGCACTATCAGTCAATCTGTTTAAAACCAGTTACGAAGTAGGCAACACCCACATACAAAGTTCATAAACGAATTCAGCTCTAAATTTAATCATTTATTCCTGTCAGCCCAATTTATCGTTCCAAATAACTTTCTTGGTGCCCACTAATGTTTTGATATAGTTGAAAACAAACACGCCGCAATCGACATTGTTAGTTTGTTCAGGGGTGCCTCTAGCCATAACAACTGACCATCTTGCTGGATTGCGTAGGAAAATTTTCTCAACATCTTTAGCAATTAATTTTAACTGAATAACTAATCACTAGCTCCAGTTGAATATACTTACAACGCTATGGGTGATCGCCTTGTGTATCTTATTGGGCATAGTCATATAATATCCACTTTTTATCTTTCAAATCCACCAACAATAAAATCCATTGTTGTCTATCCACAATAGAAATTACTATAATTTGAGCTTTTTGACATTTTCTTTTGTGATATATTTTTACAAATGTTGTCTTTCTTTTTATATAGTTGCATAAAATGGCACAAATGTCATCGTGGAAGAAGTATACAAATAAATGTTAAGTTAAATTTACAACTTGAATAATTACCCAATGCAGTGGTGATACATATAGGAACGATATATACAATGTCGGTGATTTAATCTTCTTTTTCACTATGAAAAGTGCAAAAGCATCGATGTATTCATTTGCAAACCAATCATTTGTCAAAATATCATCAAGATCAGATCGGTTAATTACTACATGTCCAGCATGAATCATAATATGATTCCGACAACGTTAAGCTTACGTTAGGTTCAAATACAAGATTATTGCTGACATAACAGAGAAATGTGAACATATACTAACTTATCAATGTATCTTTTATAGCATCGATCAATTAATTTTTGCATTTTAAGTGGGATTTCTGCTATGCTAGGAAAATCTATAACTATCTCAGTCAGACGAAGCTACATAACCAAAAACTAATCATCTCTAATGTCAACTTAAATGGTATGATACATAATATCAAGAGTTATTTTTAAATAAAATAATTTAGTCACATAAATACCAAATTAAAATCATAATACCACCAAATTACCCACATAATAACACCACATTACCACCCCAATAACACAAACTTAGCTGCATAAAACTACTAAAATTTATTGTTGAATGCCACAACAATAAATGTGGTAGTATAGTAGTATTATGGTGGTGTTATTAGTGTAGTATTATGGTGTTATTAGAGTGGTCATATTAGTGGTGTTATTAGTATAGTATTATGGTGTTATTGTGATACAAATATGGTTGTATAAGAATGTCATTAATGTAATGGTATGGTGTTATTATCATATAAATGTGGTAGTATAGTAGTATTATTAGAGTGTTCATATTGTGGTGTTATTAGTGTGGTTGTTTAATGGTGTTATTTGTGTAGTATTATGGTATTATTGTGATACAAATGTTGTGTTATTGTGGTGTTATTATTGTGGTTGTAATACGAGGTTAATAGTGTGGTTGTATAGTGATATTATTAGTGCAGTATTATGGTGTTATTGTGATACAAAATCTGTTATATTGTGGTGTTATTAGGGTAATGTTATTGTATTATTGTGATACAAATGTGATTGTATAGTGACGTTATTAGTGTGGTTGTATTGTGGTGCTAATAGTGTGGTTGTATTGCGGTGTTATTAAATTAGTATTATGGTGTTATTGTGATATAAATGTGGTTGTATTGTGATGTTATTATGATAATATTATGTTAGTTTAATTATAGTATTTGGTTGTTTCACTTGTGATAAATTCTACAATCATAATATTGTGGTGGTAAGATGAAATACTTTCTCTTCCAATACTAAAGCATCATTATATATGGTTAATTTAGCTATCAAACTAGTCATTGAACAAAGCAGGTAAAACCTATATGAATTAATGCTTATCCCGGTTACATAAACTTTTGAATGCAAGTACAACACATAACCAAAATTTTACTTGGATGCTATATGTCGACTCCTATGCTTTTTGTTTTCCTTGGTTTCTTTCATTCTTCTATATTAGCTTGTTTAAAAACACAAACAGAAGTACGCAAGACTTATTTAAAAAATAAACCTAAATAACACAATAGCTTACATGGCGAAAGAGAGAGAGGGGCAACAAATGTTTCTCATCATGTGACTGATAATGCGAGAGATTTCAAACGAACCAAACCCTAGCTACAAATATCACAGGTGAAAATCAGTCCGCGAAACCCTAGTTGATGGAGATAGAAGAAAATGGAGATATAAGAGGCTGTGTGGGGTTTTGTTTTCAAGGCATTGGACTGGTTCGGACCTGGTCACACGCCAAAATAAACCTTTTTTTTTAGTAATTCCGCCACTTTACATGTGGCATGGCGATGCAGCTCTGTCCGGTGTTCTCTTCTGATGTAATATTTTTCTACTAGCACAAGTCAAAATCTTAATGTGTATTTATACAGTGTGGATTGGTATTTTGTTTCTNTAACACATCAATAACATATTAAAAACAGTAACTGAGGTGATTTTGAGATGTTATATTCTTGAACAACAATACTAACTAAAAATCACCTCCATAACACGTGAATATCATATTAGTAGAAATTTTCATCTTGTTATTGTATTGTATCACCTCAATAACACATGAATAACATACCAATAACATATTAAAAACAATGACTGAGGTGATTTTGAGATGTTGTTATTTTTTAAACAATAATATTAACTCAAAATCACTTCTATAACACATTAATAACACATCAGTAAAAGTTTTTATCTTGTCATTTGGTTGAATCAATTCAATAACACACTAATAACAAATGAATAACGAGAAAAATTTTTAGAATAACACGAAGGAATATTTCTATGCGATGAAATATTCCTACAACGCATCGGTCAGGTCAGCTCGCACATTTTTGGTTTTGTTTTTCATTTTTTATGTAGGGCCCCGACCTTCCATGTGTCAGCTCGAGATTGGACTCCACGTAATATTTTTTCGTTCGCCGGACTTCCTCTTCTGTGGTGTTATTAATATGGTTGTAATACGAGGTTAATAGTGTGGTTGTATAGTGATATTATTAGTGTAGTATTATGGTGTTATTGTGATACAAAACAAGTTATATTGTGTTGTTATTAATGTAATGATATGGTATTATTGTGATACAAATGTGATTGTATAGTGACGTTATTAGCGTGATCGTATTGTGGTGTTAATAGTGTGGTTGTATTGTGGTGTTATTAAAGTAGTGTTATGGTGTTATTGTGATATAAATGTGGTTGTATTGTGATGTTATTATGATAATATTATGCTAATTTAAATATAATATTCGACTGCATCACTCTTGATAAATTCTACAACCATAATATTGTGGTGGTAAGATGAAGTACTTTCTCTTCCAATACTAAATCATCATTATATATGGTTAATTTAGCTATCAAACTAGTCATTGAACAAAGCAGGTAAAACCTATATGAATTAATGCTTATCCCGGTTACATAAACTTTTGAACGCAAGTACAATCACATAACCAAAATTTTACTTGGATGCTATATGTCAACTCCTATGCTTTTTTGTTTTCCTTGGTTTCTTTCATTCTTCTATATTAGCTTGTTTAAAAACACAAAGAAAAGTACATGAGTTCACAACATAAATCCAAAATCTTTACGCAAGACTTATTCCAAAAAAAACCTAAACAACACAATAGCTTACATGGCGAGAGAGAGGGACAACAAATGTTTCTCATCATGTGACTGATAATGCGAGAGATTTCAAACGAACCAAATCCTAGCTACAAAAATCGCAGGTGAAAATCACTCCGACAAACTCTACTTGGTGGAGATTTAAGAGGCCTGTGGGGTTTTGTTTTCAAGGCATTGGACTAGTTCGAACCGGGTCACACACCAAAATAAACCTTGATTCCGCCACTTTACATGTGGCGTGGCCAAGCAGCTCTATGTCCGTTGTTTTGTTTTGATGTAATATTTTTCTCTTAGCACAAGTCAAAATCTTAATGTGTATTTATACAGTTGTGGATTGGTATTTTGTTTCCGGGACAAGAAGGAAAGCGAAGAAAGGTGGACAATGGCATCAAGCACGATCCGGAAGGCCATCGGCACCATGAAAGACCAGACGAGCATTGGCCTTGCTAAGGTATCTAGCACCATCGCACCCGACCTCAACATAGCGATCGTGAAGGCAACGAGCCACGAAGATGAACCCTCAGACGAGAAGCACATCCACCAGATCATCGACACGGTTTCTTACTCCCGAGGGAACGCAAGCGCATGCGTCTCCACCATCTCCCGCCGCCTACACAAAACTCGCGACTGGATCGTTGCCCTCAAAACCCTAATGCTTGTCCATCGTCTCCTCACCGAAGGCTTTACCGCTTTCCACCACGAGCTCCTCTACGCCACCCGCCGTGGCACACGCCTCCTCAACATGTCCGATTTCAGGGACGAGGCTCACTCCAGCTCCTGGGATCATTCCGCCTTCGTCCGTGCCTACGCGTTCTATCTTGATCTGCGCCTTGAATGCATAAATCGTGACTACGAACAGATCGATTCCCCTCGCGAGCAGCAGCGATCACTGCCGTTTTGCACCTACTCGTGTTACAGCAAACCCGATCTTTACAGGAGAAACCCTATTTCGAACTTCCCATCAACCCAAGGTGAGGAGAGGAGACCAGGTACTCCTCTAAGGGAGAGGAATCTGGAGAATGTGTTGGGGTGGATGAACCAGCTACAGAAGCTGTTTGATCGACTTCTGGCATGCCGGCCCATTGGTTTGGCAAAGAGCAACAGGATGATTGTTGTTGCGCTCTACCCAATCATTAGAGAGAGCTTCCAGCTCTACGCCCACATCTGTGAGATACTGGACCTGCTTCTGGACCGTTTCTTTGAAATGGAGCATTCTGACTGCGTGAAGTCTTTCGAAGCTTACGCGAGCGCAGCTAAGCAGATAGACGAACTTTATGCATTCTATGGGTGGTGCAAGAGCACGGGGGTAGCAAGGTCTTCTGAATTTCCGGAGGTTCAGCGCATAACTGATAAACTTCTGGAGATGTTGCAGGAGTTCATGAGGGACAGAGCAACGAGGCCAAATAGCCCTATGAGGCACGCGGAGCGGGCTCTTACTGTACAGGAAGAAGAGCCGGTGCGGGGTATGAATGTTCTAAAGGCCATTCCTGCACCCTCAGATTATGAGGACAAGGCAGAGCAAAATCCTCAGAGCCAGCCTCAGTTCCTAGATGTTTTGGTTGATCTCAGGGAGGATGATGGGACTGCAGATGCTCAAGGAAATAAGCTTGCATCAGCCCTTTTCTTCAGTGGTGCAGCTGGGAGTGGGAATTGGACATGGGAGGCATGTTCTTCCTCTGATGTTTCTGGGAAAGGCAATGCGACCTCAGTCTGCGAGAGACCAGATCCTGATGAAGGGAATGCTGATTGGGAACTTGCTTTGGTTGAGGCAGCCGGTAAACTTGCGAAGCAGAAGACTGCATTGGGAGGAGGCATTGATCCTCTGCTTCTCAATGGGATGTATGAGCATGGAGCGGTGAGGCAACTTGTGAGTGCTCAAGCAAGCATTGGTAGTGCGAGNGAGGCAACTTGTGAGTGCTCACGCAAGCATTGGTAGTGCGAACAGTGTTGACTTGCTGGTACCTGTCCTGGCATTGCCAGCATCTGATGGTATTGTTCAAAACATTGGAGGAGATCCCTTCGCTGCATCCCTAAGCATTCCTCCTCCATCCTATGTGCAGATGTCTGACTTCGAGAAGAAGCATCTACAGCTGCTGCAGGAGCGGCAGTTGTGGCACCGGCATACTCAGGGTGGAATGCTGGAGCAGGCAAGCCTGGCTAAGCACAGCAATGCTCATTAAAACCCAAACCCTTCCTTCATGCTACCACCCAAACATCAAATGTAAGTGTGTAGCGTTGGTTGCTCTAATATCTGTTGCTTTAAACATCAGATGCTCTGTTCTCCGGCGTATCATAAAATGTATGACTTGAAACTCTTGATATTTATTCTAAATCAGATCAAGACCGCCCTCAAATTCAGATTTTTAGCTATATGGGAGTGCAATTTAGCATTTTGTCTTGTGGAAGGGAAAGCTTAAGTAATGCTCAGTTATCTCTATTACTAATGCTGAACCTTTTTCTGCTATACTTGTCTAGTATTTTTATTTAGTTTTACAGATATGCTCGGAAATTGGTTAACTTTTTGGAGCATTCCTTGGAAATCTTTTGTGGTGCCTTCTGCGTGATACCGAAATGCAGCTTTCTGGACCTGATTTCTCTTATATTGAAGATGAAAGAAGTTTGGCATATTGACTGGAATGAATTGCATTATCTTTCTGGGTTGGTCTATGCTTTATTTTTGGGATTATAAAGCGATAATCCGGGTTTGTATTCTCTTAGTTTTTACCTGGTGTAGTGACCCCATAGGTCTTGTTTTGTATAGTCTATTTTGGGTTCAAAATTTAAATTTTGTACATTTGTTATTGGATGATATGCGCTAACGTCTGCTATAATGAATTAATTTTCTATACCTATTTGAGCTTTTAATGTCTGTTATTCATATAATGTTCGGGAAGAAATGGGTACATGATCTCTGTAGATGACGGTTCGTTATTTGACTGTACTGTGACTCTTCAGTTCAAATGGTTCCACCTTTTTTCTGCTTAAATGTCTTCAAATGTTGTTTTAATTTTTTGAATATAATGTTTATGTTTTGGCATCTTTCCTATCACTTTTTGAGTATATGTTTAACTTATAGATTAGTCGTCTTAGATGTAACTCCAGTGGCGGTCAAAATTAGAGAGTCGTCTTGGAGGGTTTGGTCACATTAAATGTCACAATCTGATGATCCTGTTTGGATTGGTGTGAGGCTTAGCTTGAGAAGGCATTGCAGCGCTGTTGCGATGCAATGAATGTTGATACATCATTTGGTGAGGCAGCATCTCGGAAATTTATCTTGCAAGAACAATCATAAATCATCATTTTAGATTGCAAGTCGCTTGCTCCCTTTTACGAACGGCGCTTTCAAAAGCACTTCGCTGAACGACGAAGCTCCTTCAAATGGAGCCTAACACAGATATTGGCCGGCAAACGATGACTAGGAATACTTTACAAAAATTATGGCTGGTTGGTCGGTTCTAAGACATGGTTTTCAACCAACTTGAGCAATGGCTACATTGAAAGCGAAATAGATGTTTTTTTTTTGTTATGTACATAAATTAGTGAAGATTACTTGACATCTCCTAAAACAAAATTTAAAATTTTCATAAAAAAAAAGTATTGAGGAAATATCAAATGCTTGTTTTCAAAAAAAGAAAAATCAACATCTTGAATAGAGAAATGACTTTTTAACTCTAAAATATATTTTGAGTATTTTTAAAAATAATTTAATTTATTTCAAATTTTATAAAACATATAAATGAATTACAAAAAATATATATTTTTGTACAATAAATTAAAATAAAAAAATTATGTATATAGATAGCATCTTATTATTGTGTATTTACATCTCACACACCTAAATTTTTATATTTACACATATACCAATCAAATCTTTAATCTCAATAAAGAATAGCATTATTAGTACTTTTAAAAAAAATTAATACAGCTTTTTCATGCATAGGGTTAAAACATTTATGTGTATATATATATATA